>JAUMHM010000079.1:22276554-22287902 GCA_032362435.1 Melikaiella ostensackeni
CCTTGGCGGCCTATACTCAATGTCTTCGTTCGGTCAGTCAGCGATGTATCAGAAATGATTTATATCGCGACTCTCAGCGCATATACCTTTGTACGTGGCGGGTTCAGAGATTATATTTGCGGTCCTGAGTGTTTACTGACTCATCGCCCTAAATCCGGTTCAAACTAGATTTTAGTAGCTCCCGTTACTGTGCCGATCAGACCCGAGGGCGGCACACTAACGGGGTATGAGTGTACATAATTTTTAAGTACGTAATCTTGAAGAAGTTCAAATGCGCTCCACCGCACCAACAATAACAAGTACTGTATCACTATGATAACGGAGTTATCGGGGATGCAAAGTGGTTTGTGGTGGGAGGTGGCTGGTGCGATTTTCGTCAAAAATCAACACTTTCGAAATTTTCTTTCACTAACTTTATAGTTTCAAGTGCGCTCTATCGCACCACAAATAAAAATTCACGCCAATTAATTGATGAAAATACAAACTGGCGAGGCTTGTGCGCCGCTGCTATTAAAACCCCCATTAGGCATTAATAATCACTTTTCACTAGCATAACATTCTACTCTAAATGCGCTTCGTTGCACCACCGAAAATTTTCAAATCGAATAAAAAATTAGAAAGATGTTAAGTTCTAAACACCTGAAACAAGTGATAAACCGCTATAACTCGAATTCCCATGTTTGAAAGATATTAAATCGCGAATAAACAATTCGATTTGATTTCAAATGCGCTTTATTGCACCAGCAATTATAAATTCTCACTCTAACAGAACGCCGGAGAATATTTGAATTTCCGGGTGGGGGAGGGGGGGGGGGGTGACACACTTGACTTATCTTGAGTTTAAATTATTATTTTTTAATGCTCTTTAGCGCATTTCGAAGGACTTCGAATGCATTCCATCGCACCACCAAAAAATTCAATCGCGCTGAATTGCAAGTACTGATAATGAGAGCGCGAAAGGAGGTGGGGGCTTGGTGACACGCTTCACGTATCTCGAGTACTAATTTAAACCTCTTTTGTGGAAGACGTCGCAGTGTGCACAAGTTATCTTCATATGTTTAAAAGATAATTTTGCTTTATCAAGTATCTTTAATGCTCCATTTATACGCGTTGCTTTGAATGGAAATGAAGATATAGAAAAGTTGAAAAACTTCGATGAAGATATGCTTGTTGTCATGGCACTGTTCATCCACCGGAAGGAACGAAAATGTTCCACATGCAATGTGGTGTAGAAAAAAAGTTTCAGAATTGCGGATTTTTTGTTAGTAGCTTTATGTGACGAGAAAACGCACCAGACTTTTCTAGAAATCCCAATAAATGACATTCCTACATCAATTAAAGTCATGGGCAATGAAATGATTCTTCGTGGTGTGATCAGGCACAACCCTGCTGGGATTGTTCACTCCACTGCCTATTGCCATCGGTCGAATAGCACTTGAGAATTATATGACGACCTGCAGAACAGTGTTTTAGATGTTCGGGATTTTGAAATGGTACATATAGTACACCTAATGTATTCTGTCTAAAAATCCTAGTCCATACGAAGAGTCCTAAGTTCTCAAAGACACCAAATCAGCCGCCCACGGACTGAATATTTATATTAAGGATTATATTTGATGTAATGATATTTATATATTCGTGATAAGTAAAAAATAAGTATATTAGGGTGGTCCTTATTATGTTGAATAAACTTTTTGTTCAAAAGCGTCCAGAATAAGATAACTTTAACAAACATAATCTGAACCTGACACCCACCTAGGTAGTTGTAGGTTTTGGAACACTGCAAATAATGGTCATGTGCAAAATTGATAATTTTTGGAAAATTCGTGAAGGCGGCTTTTCGATTTCTTGAAAAATGCATTATTCTCAAGAAAAAGGTGATGCTCTCAGTTTCAAGCTTTTACTCGCAATATTGTAAATGTTGGAAAATAAGGATCACCCTAAAGTACATAGAGAACACAGATAAGTATACGTATTCCTATAACTATTCAAACTATTTCAAAATCAATTTGAAATTCGAAAAATTCAAATTTATAATCACAGTGCGGAATTTAAATTGCTGAGTTCAACAATATTTCCTCAGAATATCCCCACTACAATTTAGTTTTTATTTATTCTGCTAATTTTGAATTAAAACATGAGCTGCTTTTAGCCCTTCGTTTTTGTTTGAATAGAAGAATGAATTTAAATTAAATTATCCTAAAAGAAAAAATATCCAATTCAAGATCGCATAAATTTAATTAAAACATGAGCTGCTTTTAGCCCTTGCTTTTTATTCAAATAGCGTTTAGAATTTAACTTATATTTTTCATATCTCTAATCTAATTTTAATTTCTTTAAGGTTCAAATAAAACATGAACTGCCTTTAACTCTTGCTTTTTATTTAGCTGAAAAATTACAAATTAGATCGTTCCCATGGAGTTTTAAAAATGTGCTGAAATTCTGGAAATAATAACTTATATGTACCAGTGCAGAAATTCACATTGTTGAGTTCAATCATGTTTCCTCAGAATTTCCCCACCACAATTTAATTTTTATTTAGTTCTGCCAATTTCGAAGTAAAACGTGAGCTGCTTTTAGCTCTTCGTTTTTATTTGAATAGCAGAATGAATTTAAATTGAATTATCCTAAAAAAAATTCCAATTCAAGATCACAAAAATTAAATTAAAACATGAGCTGCTTTTAGACCTTCATCTTATTTAATTAGCCACTTGAGTTTTGACTTTTTTTTACCTTTAAAAAGTCAACTCTGATTCTATTGCTTAAATTGAATTAAAGCATGAGCTGCTTTTAGCCCTTGCTTCTTATTCAAATAGCAATTAGAATCTAAAGTTTATTTTTGATATTTCCAATCTAATTTTAATTTCTCTAAGCTTGAATAAAAACATGAGCTTCTTTTAGCTCTTGATTTTTATTCAACTGAAAAATTACTAATTAAATGTATTCCATTCCGATAGTTTCAAGCTTAATTTGTCTAGGATAAATCAAAGCGCATGCAAAAAGTCACGATTACAGCTCCCTCTCCAACTTCTCAAAATAAACGGGTAGCTTTTGTCAACCCTCCGCCCATGGATCCCATGTTAGAATTTAACGAAATTAGAAACGATGAGGTATTTCATGCGATGTTCGATTCTTTGTTTGCTAGGGCTGAAGCTTTGTTGTCAGAAACCCTCCCCCCTCCCTCGACGTTCGGACCGCCCAACTTAAACTCTAATTTATATCACTCGTGGTCTCAATTGTCCTTAAAAGATGTTGAAACGACTAATAGCCCAAAACGAATTGTTGATTTCTATTTCGGAATTAGAGCAAGCAATAGTAACTCTTAGAAAGCATTTAGTACGTTCCACCAGTGATTTTGAAGTTTTTTTTCTGAACGACCCAATTGAGGATCTGAAAAAGGTTGTAAACATTTTATCAGAACTTGTAGATGAATTAGATAAATATTGATTAGTCAAATCAAGTTACTAAAAAAACAAAGAAAATTAATCTAGGATTCCCGGATGTGCTAGGCGAATAATATACATTTAAATCTTAAACAAAATGAAGATTTAAATTATTCGGGAATGAAGAATCTAAAAGTACAAAACTCTGTAAATCATAATCTTCATTATTAAATAGGGTACCAACAGCTATAGAATCAAAATGCCGGACCGAAACGAAAATACAGAGTTAAATAGAACCAATGTACCTGATTTCGATCCTAACATCAACCCGGGTGGCACACCGTTGAATCTCGATAGTACGCGGTCAATGTCGTCATTTCTCGAACAAATCACACTACAACAGGCCACATACCACATCCTTCAATTTGACGATAAGAACATCCCCTTGGAAGAGTTCTTGCAGGACATAGTTAATGGGGCTGTCCACGTACAATCAGATAACCAAGTTCCTTTTATCAAGGTCGTGCTCAGCAAATTAACAGGCATCGCGAGAGAAAGTGTGAGGTATAAGAGGTTCAACACTGTAGATGAATTAGTGAAACATTTAAAGAAACGTTTTGTACCTGCGAAAAGATTTCAATGGTATTTTCAGGAAATTATGAAATTTACGAAAACAAAGCAAGAAACGGTTAGTGATTATTATGATGAGATGTAGGGGCTGTTAAGCGTGGCAAAGCATGCTTTGCAAGAAAAATACACAGACGAATACGTTAAGGGCACAGATCAATTGGTGCGAGTTAAGGAAAGCCATCTAATGATTAAGCCGGTTGAGGACGTAGCCTTGACGGCTTTCATTCGTGGACTTCCGGACGAAATGGCAACCTTTGTGGACACGAATCGTCCAAAGAACTTAGCGGAGGCATATGAGTATGCTTTACATATCGAAGAAGTGAAGAAGTATAATTCCACTTCAGAGTTATCGGTTCCCATCTATAGGGTGGCACAACAACCCACCTTGAACGAGACGACCAAAACAAATGGAGCCAGACCTTCAAGCCCTTGGCCTCACCATAAGGAAAGGTCTCTTAACCTCGAGCAGAAAGGTATTCTTAAGTTGCCTGGCATGAAGAATGCGATGCTGAATTCGACTTACCCGTCACCGATGTGCCAACAATTCCCTGGATACCCCCCTGGATATCCCTGCCCGCCTTCCCAATACCCAGGATACCCTTTTCCTTATCCATATTACTCGTACATGCCGTATACTGATTCAAAAACAAAGAAAAAGGATACAAATTTGTCACGGGCAGCATCGCCCGTGCCTTCTGGCAGCAAGGATCAGAAAAATTTAAACTTATATGTAGCTCGTCAGCAGGATGCCCCGACGAGCTCCAAGCCTCAGGAGCGTCCGCGAACTGTGAAATGTCTGGAGAGCTCCACAGGGTTTTCCGAACCCTTAACCAACTAGAAGATTCCCCGGTAGTTATGCTGATTGCCACGGAATTTCGCAATCCAAAGGCATCCTTCCTGGTCGATCCAGAATCAGGGGTCAATCTGATAAAACTTAGAGCGTTACAAGAAGAAATCGTGATTTCACCGAACAAACTAACTACAATGTATGGAATAACCGAGCATGGCATAAAGACTCTCGGCACTATCGAAATTTTTGTTTTAAGGGTCCCGATAGAATTCCATGTGGTGAGAAATAATTTCCCTTTCTGTACAGATGGAATTCTGAGCCAACCCTATCTCCGACATAAACAAGTCGAAATATCTTTTAGACATAACGCTATTGTTACGGTCCCCAACCCAGTAACACCAATTCCGTTTGTAGACGAAGAATCCAAGGAAGCAAAAAGAAGGTCAAAACTGGAAATTAAACCGTTTGCTCGCATATTAAGAATTCAACCAAGAACTCGTCAAGCAATCACGCTAGGTGTATCAAATCCAGAAGTGCGAGAGGGATACTTACCCCGTATCAAGACCCCAGGCGGAATATGTTCAGGCGAAGCTGCAGTCACGAGCCAAACAGAAACGGATGAAGACACAGCCAAGAAGAAGCAAACCTGCGCGGAGTGCGTGTTTAAGAGTTTATACCTCTCCCATGTAAATGATGGAGAAAAAGAATACGTTGCCCGATGGACAAACGAATTCCCGGATATCTTCCATTTAAATGGCGAGGAACTTACTGCAACCCACTTGGTTCAACACCGAATACCCATGACTGAAGATATAGTCATATAACGAAAACAATATCGACGGCTCAAGATTCAGCCGAAGATGTATGACAAGCAGTCGAAAAACAACTTGGGAGCGGAATCATCGGACCATCAAAATCACCGCTTAACGAAAAAGTCATCGTGGATGCATACCCCTTGCCAAACATTACTGAAATACTGGACCATCTAGGGAAGGCACAGTACTTCTCTGTCTTTGATTTGGCAAGCGGATTTCACCAGGTAGAATCGCACACCGACGATCGAGCAGAAACGGCCTTCTCCACCCCGCAAGGTCATTTTTAATACCTCCAAATGCCAATGGGCATCAAAAATGCCCCGGCGACCTTTTGACGTCTAGTGGACGAAGTATTAAAAGGTATGCATGGCACGGAGGCCTTCATATATCTTGACGACGTAGTACTGTTCTCAGAAACGCTTAAGGAACACCATACGAAGGCGAAACGCCTTTTCGCCCGATTACGGCAAGCAAAGTTGTAAAGTTGGCTGCAACCTAAAATTGCAGCCAGATAAATGCGACATTTTCCGAAAAGAGGTGGCACATCTAGGCCACATGATCGGACGGGATGGGGTCAAACCTAACCCCTCCAAGATAAGAGCGATACGAAATTTCCCCACTCCTTGCAAGGTAAGGGCCGTCCGTCAATTCTTGGGGCTGTCAGGGTATAATAGGCGATTCATTCAAGATTACGCCAAGCTAGTCAAGCCCTTAAATGATCTTTTCAAGAAAGATATTAAATGGAGATGGGAAAAAGAGCATCAGTAAAGTTTCGATAAAATCCAAAACTACCTGTGTCAAGAACCTATCCTTCAATACCCGAATTTCAAAAAGAAGTTTAAACTCGCTACAGATGCCTCAGAGTAGGCTCTGGGAGCCATTCTATCATTGAAAAAGGACGGGATGGACATGCCTGTCACCTATTATTCAAAAGCAATGAGCGCTTGTGAAATAAGCTACGATAAGGAGGAAAAAGAGTGCCTTTCGGTACTATATGGAGTACGAAATTTCCGGCCCTACCTTTACGGAAGGAAATTTATATTAGCATGTGATCACCAGCCAGTTCGCTGGATGCTCTGTGTTGAGGACCCGGGCGCCAGACTTCTTAAGTGGCGAATGAAATTGAAAAACTACGATTTCACCTTCGAATACAAGAAAGGAAAATTAAATCGCTGAGTCGGGGCCCTGTCTCAAAATCCAGTGCTCGATGAGCAATCAACTTCCGTGTCAGATATGTCGGAATTAGATGAAGATCGCGAAAGTCCGATACTAGATGCTCAGCAAAAAGTAAGCCTTTCTGCCGATGATGCTGTATCTGGAGCCAACCCCACTCGAGTCTTGCCTATGCACACGCGTTCCTCAACAATCACGGAAAAGACGAAGGAATCCAGCCCGAACAAACCACTCTCCACCGCGCGGAAGGATCCACAACCCCTCGCGGCAGCTAAGAAAAAGCCAACCATTGTGAGGTCTAGCCAGTTCAAACCTAGTAAAACAAAACCGGCTAATCTGCCCGAATCTAGACGTCAGTTTCAAACCTCCAAGCGGTTTCACGGCCCCTAATTTGGACGGGGGCACAATTGCATCAAGGCTACGAAATCGTAACCTTAAGGTCCCAAACACTCCCTCCCCTAGTGAAGAGTCTTCTTCATTCGAATCCTCATCTGAAGAAGGGGTAATGAAGATTCTGATGCCCCTGCCTTTAGAAAAAGCCGTAGCGTCCTACCGGAGGTAGGTAGGCCCTGCGCAACAGACCTCCAAGCACAATGACCCACCTAAAAGCGCTCCCCCGCGTTTACCCCCTAAAGCTCCTTGGATACCTCCCTTATGCGATCCCTATGTAGATGTATACATCGACGGAGCAAGCGTTTCTGATTCGAAAGGCAACTCTTGAGCCGGAATTAGCGTATGGTTTGTTAAAAACCATCCCCTAAACGTCTCGCAAGCAGTTACATGACGCCAAACAAACAACGCGGCAGAAATCAAAGCGGCCACGGTAGCCGCTCAGAGAGCAACGAGCGCAAGAATTCAAGAGCTTAGAATTAATACGGACTTTAAGTTTCTCATCAACAGCGCAAACATCTGGATACCTAGATGGAAAGAAAACGGCTGGGAAACTGCGGCATGAAAGCCCGTTGTCAATGTAGCCGAATTCTCAGAGCTAAAAGCCGCTTTAGAACCCTTACAGGTAATATAGAATTATGTTTTTGGTCACGAAGGGACAGGGGGAAACGATAAAGCGGATAAACTGGCGAAAGGGGAGAGCAGTATTCCGTACAAAAACCCAGCACCTTTCAGACAGAAAATTTAAGTCTTCATCGTAAAGACTCTACACCTCCGCGACAAGTCATAGTGGATATCAGCCCACCTCAGATGGACAGTGAGGACAGAGATGTTGATGTGATTCACTGACTTCATCCGAAGGATTTAGAGAAATCATTAAACAAGTTTAATGAATCCATTGCAGAGCACCAATCCTCGTTCTGGGATAATGAAAGTCTAGACTCCGTTATGTAGACTCCTTGCACTCATGTTTCTGAAGGCGAAAATGATGAGGAACTTTTGGAATAATTGAAAGAGCAAGACCCCTGTGGAGAATTTGATGATGACGAGTTCACACTCAGGGCGAACAGTTTCCTAAAAGCCTTTGACGAACGTAAAAAATCAATGCAGGAGGTCGACACTTTAAATGAAGCAGATCAACAGAGGTCCTTAAAACCTCAGGTTATAGCAAGGACACCGCACCTCAGTGACGAAGTACCGTGCGTTTTAGGACGTTCTCGATGAAATTTGTTCTCTTCAGATCATGGATCCCTTATCACGACAATCACTCTTCACAAACCCCTTGCCTTCTGTAGCACTAGCAGCACGGTCAACACCCTTTGCAATGACAACGAGTGGGAAGGAAGAACTCAGCAGTCCAACAGAAGGAAAACAAGAATTTCAATCACGTTGGTTACAACCTCCCGAAGCTGTCCAAGAGATAACATTGCCCTCGCCTATCTCAACACTTAACCTTGATGTACCCTACATAGACACACCGACACCTCAGCACGAAAAAGAAGGATCCTCAAAAGTCTATTCATATCCAACCGAGGATTCTAACATAAACCGTCAGTTGTCCCCACCTCATTTCCGCCTGAAGACCATCTTAAGACCTATGGCACCTATTTGCGTGAACTAATCGTCCGATTGAACGAGATTCAAAAAAATCGCCGCAAGGAATCTCATTGACGCAAAGGAGAGATCTAAGAAACACTATGATCAAAAGGCTAGGCCGCTAAATGCAAAGGGGAATGATGTAGTTTACGTGGTGAAAGGTGTGTGCAACGGAAAATTCAATTCGCGAAGTAACGGTCCATACAAAGTCGTAGGACTAACTGACAATCATAATGTAATTCTAGAAAGTGAAGATGACACGCGTTTTATGAAACATGCCGAAAAGTTTAAGGCAGTAAAGATTTAGGCCGGGTAAAATAATGCAAACAAAGCATTCTTCTTCCTTGATGTACATATAGTGACTGCACAATTATGAATAGAAATCTAAACGTTATCAGAAACTTGAAGTTAGATTATAGTTAATAAAAAGAAAAATCAAAATAAAATCGTTTAAAAGACTCTTTACCTATTCTGAAACTCAATTTTACTCATTTTAAGAAATTAGATCAAACAGGGTAAAGACAGGAATTAAAACTAACTTATGTGACGAGATAAAAATCCAACTGTTTGTAGCTGGTCGTTCAGCTGTACCGGAATTTACTACGAGAAGGAAGGACTTATGCGAAGGAGTGTTAGTGTCTGGAGACTCACAATTTGTATTGACGTTCAAAAATATCAGAATTACCTAGGGACATATGGACGCAGAACTAAGTCTCTTCTGGAAAATTGCAAATTGGCACTGGGAGAAGATTGCATTTACATCTTCAAATCTTACCAATTGACAGGGAAACATGACGTTTCTGAAAAACTTTTGAAGGACATTCGACTCCAGGTGGAAGAGTTGAAACTTAGGACCAAAAAACTTCATCGACAAAACCTGTCAACGAACATTAGACAACGGAGAGAATCTCCAATACTAGGCTTTCTGGGAGAAATAATCGGACCTGTCGCAGAACTTGTCACCTATGATGATGAGCAAATACGAGACGTAAAAATTAACGAGGTAAATGACGCGCAAAAGAATTTATCTCACCTCATTGAGCAACAAACACATGTCTTGAGGGGTGATCTTGAGCAAATACATCGGAAAGAAGAAAATCAAGAAAGACAGGTCAACCAGATTAAAATTGATTTAACCAATATTGCAGCGATTGTCAATCAAGTTAGAGACTATATGCTACAAATAAACTACACAAATACTTTGAATCAAATGTTAAGAATGATGGGAGCCGGATTGGACGGTTACACATGATCAGCCGATCAACTCCTAGATGCCATACACGACGTTAGAAGAGGACATCCACATCCCTCTCTGTTAACTACCAACCAACTAGAGGTTGTATATAGGGACATACAGGACCAAGCTCCCAAACTTATGTTTCCTACTGGCGGACCAAAAGTCAGTATCGAGGAATGGGCCCACTTATCAACATCAACGATCATAGTGAGGAATGGATCGTTAAGGTCCGTTCTGGATATGCCACTTCTCGACAAAACAGAATATCAACTCTGCGATGTTCATTCAGTACCCGTACATCAAGAAATATTTGAAACCAACTCTAGCCGGGCGTATTTGAATAACAACTCTAAATATATAGACGTAGGTGAATCTCAAAGAACCTACATCCTAATGACTAAAAATCAATTCCTGGAGTGTAAGGATCTTCAGCAATATCACCTTTGCAAGGGAGATCTTATCATCCACGAAACGCCGGCTAGTAAAACTTTCGAAAGTGAGCTCCTGCTCCACCCAACACAAGATACGTTTAAAATCTGCGATATAAAAATGTCATACCTGAGCGACCCGTACTGGATTAAAATAAAGAGTTTAGCAGGATGGATTTACTCTCTCGACAGGGAGATGCCAGCAGAAATAATATGTTCCATACTGATACAACCATTTATACGAATTCAATTATTAAAATTGGGAATAGTTCAACTAGTTCCAGGCTGTATCTTGAAAACAGGTTCCGAAATTCTAGCCAGTCTTTCAGTATATCGATATCCTATAAATTCATTTACGAGCTAGCTCTACATTTAGATCTAACAAAAATATCTCCTTTCATTGGACACAACAACAACAAGATTAACATCACGGAATTAATGCCGATAAGATTAGCGAACAAAGACTCTACCTATCGTCAGTATTACGAAGAGTCCTTATGGGAGATTGAAAAGAGATTAGTGGAATTCAGTGATCGCAAGGCATTCCGCAACAATAATTTAACCCTTACTCACGAGTCATATCTTGGATCAGGCCTATTAACAATCCTGGTGTTAATAACCTATTTTTCTCACTTTCAAATCTCAATGGCAAGATTAGCTTGTGTTCCATGTGTGAGAAAGAAGGGATTTAGGAGATCCAGTATCAGTGACATCAAACGAAATACCAAAAATTTTGAAAAAGTCGACCCTGGGAAAACACCATAAAGAGGAGTTAAAATCACCAAAAATAGCTCCACGAGTCACTGACACGACTTTAAATGAGACCCCCTTCAATGAAATAGTCCAGCAGGCTCCTGAAGATGCAGCCAATACGTCAGAAATATTAAGAATGCCTCTGTCCAAGGT
>JAUMHM010000079.1:22298657-22328209 GCA_032362435.1 Melikaiella ostensackeni
GCCCTCTACCGAATCCAGTCGGTGCGCGCACGCTCCGAAGTACAGTCGTGGCGGAAGAAAATGAGTCCTATTACTTTGAGGACAAACCCTGTATATCTGATCGGCCAGTAGCTATTCTTGAGTTCAATGCTCTCAAAGTAAAGTGCAACATCACAACTAGAGCATATATTAACAATCGCAAAGTTAACACAATTCATAAATTCTTCGCAACCGTTCCACCAGGATAAAAGATCGTTGAAATGTTATCACACGTCATTTACCTTCCGATCGCCGTGAAGACAATACATAATATTCAGCTCCGTATAGCCGTACAAGAAGAAGACTTGGTAAACTTTCGAGAAAAAACTATAACTATTCGATTACACATTAAATCAACGTGATGGGTATCATGTACAATCATAAAGTTCGTAGGGGTTATATAAACAAGCTGCTATGCAAGAAAACAATCAGTCTTCAATCAGTTTGCGAGGGGCTCACATCTCAGAGTGTGCTCTTCCTGAAGCAGCTCGGACCCAGAATTGTACAAGAAAGGAAAACAAGAAAAGATGATCATTAATTTATATATTTTTTGTTTGTCGCTGCTACAAAGATAGAAGAAATCCTGAAAATTCCATCTCCAGTTAGTTACGATGAATCTTTAGCACATTGTGACGTTCATGCTCATCGACCTTATGCTTTATCATCATTTAAAAACAGTGATGAGATTCGAATTACAGTGCAACATCAGGATCTATGCATTCTGCCAAGATAAAGTTCATTACATATATTTGAGAGGTTGGTTAATTTTGATGGAACTACAGCCAAACCAGTACTATGAACAGTTACATTTCACTAACACCTAATCATCCTAATTCTGCTGAGAATGCAGGCTGGCTTGACGTAGATGTGAATGCCGGAATGACAAATGAAGCTGGATACTTTGATGTAACCATACCACTCAGCATGATCCTTGGATATGCTGAAGATTATCGGAAGATTATTGCTAATGCTAAACATGAACTTATCATAAGAAGATCACGGACAGATAATAAAGCTGTTATATAACCTGCAGTAGGAGATCCTTAATAATTTAAAACTCTGCTGCAGGAAGTTGTGTGGATGGTTCCCTATTCATTACCGGCAGATCGTCAAAAACTACAACTGGTAAAGTATATTGAAAAGGATCCGCTAATATCAATAATTTTTTCGATCCTGGAAAATGTATGAATATCCTCTTATTCTAGCCACTCAAAAAAATCTGTGACAGGTGAAGACTTCAACATAGAGAAACCTCAAAATGTCAAATTAGGATTGCAAATAGGTCGGAAAGATCAGCGAGAAAAAATGGTAATTTCATCGACCACTGTAGCATTACAAACGTGAAACTCTTTTTGAATTTTCAAAATTACCCACATGGTAATTTACGTTTAAACTTTCACAAAAATCAGCTTGCATTATTGTATGAAATGTATGCTAATTCCCAAAATTCTTATAATGGGAAAGAACCAGAACCTTTGCTAAAAAATAGTATTTTCATGCAATATGTCACACTCATTGTTATTGACTGTTCAAAACAAAATGAGTTTCTGAAACAAGCATCAGTAGAAGTACGTTTAGAATTTGAATCAAGCACCAATTCTTCAGTTAATACAGCGGCCTCTCGCCTCATTATACATGACCCTCTTATTCCAGTGTTGCCAGATGGGTTTCTCTAGCTCCTCCTGAATTCACTCGATTGCCCCCCTGGAAACTCTAAACGCAATGAAAGCACTCCTGAATTTACTCCTGAACTATTTTTGTGTATATATATATATATATATATATGTGTGTGTGTGTGTGTGTGTGTGTGTTAAAAAAAGTATTTAAGATAATTTTATAATATAATTCAGTATTTAAAATATATAACAATTTTCATATTAAAGTTAAGATTGATAAATAAATAATAAGAGTGTATCAGGTATTACAATTTTAAATTTTATTATAGTTATAGAATACAAGAGATTGTGGCGTGAAATATAAAAGCTACGTGCTATATATTTCATCACATTTCTTGCTTATTCTATCATACATATCACACAAAAATACAACATTAAGAACTAAGTATCACGCCATAACCTACGACAACGTTCAGATCAGCAAGTAAATTATGAATATAATTTGTCAGTGATGAAATATCTCATGTAATGCTAATGACTCACATATAACATTTAATTATTTTCAAAAGTTTGCGTCTTATCGGTAGATTATAATAACTATAATGACTATAATAAATCAATCATTTTCAATTACAATATTTGGCTTCAGTGAGCTAGAATCGCATAAAAATTCAAAACATTAATGATACTAAATTTTATATATAACAACAGTTAGCACTGTTTTTATCGAACGGATAAGCAAAATTTATACATTCTGTGGAAAAGAATAATTTTTAAATGGAAAAGAAGCTAGGTTCTCATAATTTGATATAGCTTTTTTGAGCTGAGATGAGACCACAATTGATTTCAAGCTACCGTACAAAAGGTTATCAAGATTCTGTAAAAGTCTGAAAGGTTCAGCTGTGTGCGATTGAAAAAGTTTGTTGACAGTTACTACATTCGCCAAAGCGTGACGTAAAAATAACAAATATAATTTATTTTCCGGGTTGTCATACATCACGAATAACCGTTCAGCTTTGTAGCTTGCGTCGCCTCTCTCAGATCTCGATAGGCGGAAATGCAATTTTCAACTATCCCTTTGATCGATGATTGCCTCAATAGCGTCTAATCTAGCCAGCCATCGAGTTCCCGGCAGTTTGGCAATTTTCTTTGGATTATTGCCATCCGTTATAATTTTGTGCACCAAATTGTAATCAATACCTCTTTGTACTCTTTGAGGGCAACGATTGGCTCTCTTTGACCATGGTATCTAAATACCGTGGTAATCTATCAGACGCATCCTCTGCACATTTATGCAAAGAATGAGACAAGCATTTAATTGTAACGAGATTCGGGTTAATCTCTGCCAGCCTGGGAGAAACAGAATTGTGAGCTCCAACCATGGCGTTCGCCCCATCAACACCAATCTCTAAAAGTCTGTCCAACTTCAGGCCGTTATCTGCCAGTTGTTTTTTTATGGCATTGGTCATGTCTGCCGCAGTGGCGGATTCTATTTCAATTAACCTGTAGAACGTAGTTGTAACACGTCGAAGTTTTTTACTAAAATATCTTATCATAAAATCTAGGTCTTTCTTCGTATCTATTGCGGTGATCTTATCCAAGATTGATGAATATCGCGAATTTCCAATATCGTCGATTAACTCCTCAAATAAACACGGCGATAAAACATTGACTATTAGACCCGTGCATTTTGTAGGGTGGAGTTTTATTTTTGAAAGAACTTTCGAATTCTGATCTAGTTTGTTGTGTGAGGGAGGATCTTGCAAATTAAAGGTAAGGTGGGAATTTGGATAGTCGAGAGACGGGTGAAGTCAATGAAAAAATGTAGATTTAGGTTAAGTTTAGTTTATTGGGGAACTTATGACAACAGTGGGACCTGCTGGCCCACAAGCGATGGTAAATCTGAAAGGTGATGCTCGAGAAGCAGGTGCTTTCGTCAGAAGTGGCGTCCGGGTGGCTTCTCAGAAGCAGCTTGGTCACTGAAGGACGACTAGGCTGGGTGACTAGTAACGAGAGACTGGCTAGCGGTAGCCAGAGTTTGGGGCCTTATACCCTAGCGTGGGTCTACTCCCCACTCAGACTTAGCCCACAGGGCCGTATGTGTGTAGGGGGTTTATAACTTTGTTATAGTTGATTATTTCACCGAGGTGGTCTACAGTATTTATTAAACAATGTTCTGCTACAAATGCAGCAATTTTCAATTCAGCGATCTTGCGTTTATCATCTATAAGAGGGAATGCGAAACCTGGACCTAGTTTACCTGATTGTTTGATATCCTTATCAATTTTCACATTTCGAAGGTGTCTCCCTGTTTTAGCGTGGTCTTCAAGGGATCTCTTATGTGCTTTCATATCATGTCTGCAGTGAGCAAATAAAGCTCTGGAGTCGTCGACGTATTAATTATTTACAAATTTTAAAAGTAGAAATTATAATTAAAAGCTGTTGGACTCACGACCTAACCTCAAAATTCAATCGCCTTATTTTACTTAATAAATACCACTATGTTTTTTCAATTTCTAACGCTGAATAATAAACCTATTACAATTACGGCATGACCTCCTAACGTAAATTTTCACGTACAATCATAATTGTAATAATTTAGATATTTATTTCGTTTCTCTTATAAATTATAATGCGAGATTACTTTGAAGTTACTTTATGGTTACGCTGTAGCGTAACGCTTGCATTCAGCTGGTCCGCCAGGGATTTTAGCTTTCTTTCTTTTTACTATTAATCGTTTATTTTCTCACACATTTTAATAACATTTATAAATAATTTTGATTTACTTTCATTATAATGATAATTTACTTTTATTAAAATCATTAAAGAACGCGTGAAAGTCAAGTTGTAATTATGATTCTTACCTTCAAAAATTGGTAACTCTTTCCAAGATTTTAAATATTTTTGTGTGAACGGCGTCCTGGAAAACACTGGGGACATTCTTTATAATGATAATTTGTACGCTTCGAAAATGTATATTTGCATTTAAATTTAAAAGCTGGACGCAAATTCCGCAAAGGACAAGCTTCTTCTCCTTCTGCTTCTGGACACGAACATAGTCAAGAGTGAATGGCTTACCGATAACTGAAGAGTAAGAGTTGAGTATGAAAAATCGAGTGTCAAATAGCGAACAACGTATGTGTATGCATGTTTTGTGTGTAGAAAATGATTGGGTAACCACGTCGTAACTACGCATACCCACCAATAAGAACAAAGAATGACACATAGGTTGAGGATGACTCAGGACGCAGTCCCACAGAGGTAGAATATTGTAATAGGCTTGACCAATCAGGTGATTGCGAGTGTTTGAGCAATCATCTGATTGGCAATATGTGCTACTAGTAACTTTCTTCCTTTTCTTGATTGGTCTATCTTACACTGTTTCAAATTTTTCAAATCTTGACGGCTAAAAATTTTTTTTCCAAATATTCCAGAAAACTCCTGAAAGCTCCTGAAGATCACAATTTCCTCCTGAAAAAACTCCTGAATAATTTTTACTTCTGAAAATACTTCTGACGGCCAAAAACACTCCTGAATTCAGGAGTAAAACTCCTGATCTGGTAACACTGTCTTATTTAGTATCAACCAACCAGTGGTGGGGTGAAGAAACTGATGTAGATACTTGCAGATTGAAAGATTTTTAAAACCAATACGAACTGCTTTTGTAAAACTAGTTGTCAGATTTTTGTTGTATAAATATGATTAAATAGACAATTTTGTGCATCTAATTCTAATTTTCTTCTCCCATTAGTTTTCAAGATAGTGTAAGTTAGTTTAATTAGGTTTTAATTACATCTTTAAGATTAGTTTAATGTTAGTTTAAGATGAGTATCAAATTACTATATAGGTTATGTTCAACTTAGTTTTAAGTTAATTTTAGCAACTTGTAATCGTAACAGAAACGCTTACATTACCTGACGGACAGACTGAATGCGTGCGCCATCGACTTAGAAGCGAATGTAGTAGACTTACCTTTTGATGGGGGACATTCAAGTTCACAAAGCACACGAAATATAAGCGCAGAAGATTCAAATAACACTTCTCAAGTGTATGGATAATGCTGGTAAAGTATATCCCTGCCATATCGACCAAGCATCAATCCATGCTAGAATACTGCATTATTGACTGACGATAACCCTATATTATCGACATAAGGTGATACACGATCGAGGTGAACTGCATTACCGACCGATACTAATTCTGCATTGCCGAATGAATATAATGTAAACAATAAGTAACTGAGCACGGTCATAGATATACTACTTGTCAATAAATATTAAGTAATTAATAGATATATTTCAAGCATATAATCATGTTAACTGATAGTTTCTTCAAATATCTAGTTATCATCAATTGTGACAATAGCAATGAAATTAACTAATATTATTCGCTTATCAAAAATTATTCAAACAATCAATTTAAAATAATTATGCAAGTTAGTATCAAGCTATTATTACTTATACCCTTAATCATCATTAGTAGCAATACATATGTCTTATGTTGATTTGAGATTCTAGGCCACTTAAAATGTGCGTAAAAGAGTTGGTATCATATTTGGCTTATAGAACGTTGACGATGTGAGCCATTTATAGACGGCCGGTAAAACAGTTGATATCACACATTTCAGAGGTACTCTCGGTCACACTTGTTTTACCTTACTGACCATACTTATCTTGGAAGCTTGGAGCGTTTTCACTTCCTGCTCCTTATAGTTAATAATAATGGTTTTAAATATAAAGCGGGATAAGTCTGATAATACCTCTTTCTTCTCTGCCGTTTAGATGATGCATTTATTAAAATTTACGATTCATAGCACTAATTGTACTATGTCTTAGTTATATCATAACACATGTCAGTACTAAGGTATCGCGATGTTTAATACGATTGAGCATACACTCGAACTTCAATATAAGGACAGTTTCGGGAGTTGCTTCGCACTGACCTTGCCCCCCAACAAGATCTCTCAAAACGTAAACAGTCAGGGCCGTGTGAACTCGCTAAACACTAAAAACGAACTGACACATTTGCTGACAGCTGACGGAATTATTCACTGCGGTACTTCCCCCTTTTATCGCTCCGCTACTGGTGGCGACGCACTGCTTACACTTCCCGCTGCTCCCTGCCCGCTGAGAAACTGCGGGGACCAGCAGTTCTAGGAAGGCTTAAACTGGATAGGACTATATCAGAGTTCGAGTGTACTTTCGCAGCTTTAAATATCCTCGTCATTAAACCATGAGTAATAGTAAGTGAATAACTTACACATTCTCAACTAATTAAAAATGCTGTCTAAGAATGAATACAAATAACTGGGGTATTTCTTCGAAAATCGGGGTAGCTTTTGCTTTAAGGCATATGGTACTTACCATATAAGCAATTTAGTTTCCTTAAGTTTTTTTCCACAATGATAAATATTCCTCGGTGCAACTTGGAAAATCAATAATAACAGGAAGATGAATGTCTGCCAACTGCTTCTTTCAGAAATAAAAAAATTATAAGGTCGGTCAGACAGAAATTAGGGTTACAATAATTTGAAAAACAATCAACAGTGGGTCGAAGAAACAAAATTATGGAAATCGAAATTGGAACTATGTGGAAAAGTAGTGTATTAGGACCCGACTCTCCAAACTTTTACAGCGTTTTAATTAACTTGCTTGGAGCGAGAATTCATATTCAATGCACCCCCTTTTCAAAGAGCAATTT
This sequence comes from Melikaiella ostensackeni, assembly GCA_032362435.1. Classification (NCBI taxonomy): domain Eukaryota; kingdom Metazoa; phylum Arthropoda; class Insecta; order Hymenoptera; family Cynipidae; genus Melikaiella; species Melikaiella ostensackeni. The sequence goes on from JAUMHM010000079.1 coordinate 22,305,992, forward strand.
TAAAATCTACGGGAATGACGAAAGAATTTTTGTAGGTATTTGAGGCTCTTATACTAGCAAAAATGCATTATAAACAAAATTTATACGTCCGAAAAATCATAAGTGTAAGTACAGTAAATGTCTGTGTACCTAAAAAACAAAAAGATAGTCTGTTTTCCAAAAACACACTTTCGTATTTTTCCAAATTATCTTTTTCCATTCGGCCTTAACTTTTTTTTCCTCATTCGAGGACTTTGCATTAGTAAAAATACTCTAGACAAAAAATTGCCGGAAACGAATAAAGGGAGGTAGCAACGTTTGAAAACAACTATTTTTTATTATTTGAAATTATTTTTTTCTAGTGTATTTTTACCAGTTGAGAGCCCTCGCACGTAGAAAAGATCTTTTGAAGTCCGGTGGAAGTAGATAAATTGAAAAGATACAAAACCCTGAGAAAATTCTTCTATCGTTCCTGTGAATTTTAACATTGTCTTTTGAAAATAGGAGGCTTTTGCATACAGTTTAAAATAAATGAACAGAAACAGACTTACAACTAGATTTAAGCAAAAATATGAATTCTTGTCATTGTCTTTTGAAAATAGAAGGCTTTTACATACAGTTTAGAATAAATGAACAGAAACAGACTGACAACTAGATTTTAGCCAAAATTTTATGAATTTTTGTCACAGGGCACGCTTTCCGAGACAAGATTTCGCGTAACATCAAGGCTAGGACATTCAATATTCTGTACTTTTGCTAGTAATTCATGTACTTTCATTCTTAGAAGCACATTTTTCCCGTTGAATACAACAGGCGTAGGTTATTTCCGAAAAATTAATGTCTAATAAAATTCAATGAATAGGGTGACTTTCGGGACACAATAACCTGAGACCTATGAGAGCACTGTTTTTCTTATGTAGATTTCCGGCAAATTTAGTCTGCTCTAACTGATGTGAGTGCAAATTTCATTCAAAACGAATAGGAAATGAGAAATTGCACTAAAAAAACTGACAGAAATTTTGAGAAACTAATATTTTGCACCTATTTTAGGAGATTTTAAAGCCTTCTGAATGTTAAATGATGTTCAACTATTGGAGGCTTTTTTGTACGCCAAAACTAAGGATTTATACCAATAAACATCAAATTGCAAATGATTTTGATAAAAATTTGTGAACGTCCGCATGAATAGGGCCCTTAGGGCTGGTTGTAGTTCAGGAGAAATTCACGCTTAACTAAGTCAGGGTCAAAATTATTATTTTTGAATTTAAGTGGGGGATGATACTAGGACCTACACTGAATCTATTGGTACTATACTCATGTCCCGGAAGTAACTGAAAGGAGGTTTATTTCTTGTTTTAAGAGAATGTATAACATGTGCGCTTATGGGACTTGCCAACTTCAGATGCGTGTTTTTCGAGGAGCGGTTTTTCGAAGTTCCAACTTCGAAAAGGCCACGGTGATTCGTTTTGTCACCTAAAGGGTTCGCCCTAAGCTTGAAGGTCGAACAATTTATTCAGGTATATGAGCCTTCACATAACTCCATACCGAACATAAGGACCTTTTTCATGCAGACGCCCACATATATTTAATAAATCCACAAAAAAAGTTAAAAATTAAAATTTTCTCAAAAAGAAAGTAAACGATTTTTTTAATTTATGGCTTTGAATACTTGGGAGACATACACCAACGTAATGTGGCACTTGCTACCCACACTTAAACGTCAAAATAAGATTTTTCATGGATATTTGTCACAAGCGGATCTTCAACAAATCATGCAAGGAGCAGGAAGTTTCATCTCGAGGGGTGAATAACGGTCTTCACGTCAGAATGGTCTCCAGGTGCTCACTCGACAGGCTCGTCTCGTAAACTTGAGGAGCTCTACGCACACGCGCAGCAAATTGTACTCAGCCAATCAGCCGCCACTCAACATATTTGAACCTTCATCTTGAAATGATACTAATTAAATTAAAAGTTAAAGGTAGTTTGAATATATGACGGTGAGCTTTTCTTCTTTGCTCTTAATTTATGGAAGCTTGGCTAAACCCCTAGTGGTCGGTCGTTGAATTGCTGATCGTCTGATCGCGAGTGCGCCTAATTCAATGTTCGTGCCTCCACGTGACTTTATCCTAAAAGGTGGATAAGTTAAAATTCTCCTTTATGGGAGGCGCCGTTCAAAGTAGATGTCTAAGTCCAAAAAAATGCTAGCGTAATAAGTGAATAGTGATTTGAAAGCTGAAAGTGTTCTACGTAAATGAGTTCGAAGACGTTAGTGTGAGAAAATTTTTGTGCTTTGCAGACTGAAAAATGTAAAACAAAGTAAGGATTTTCGGGCACATTTATGAAGAGTCATGTTTAGAGCATGATTTGTGATACAAGAGGCAGTGGGAAAATTTTGAAAAAATTCATGAATATGAGGAAAACATTTGTGAACAAATTGCAGTTGACAGATTTGAGAAATAATAAAAATTGTTGCTCAGAATTACAAAAATGTACAACTATACTATCTTCACTTCTAGTTAAGATATTGAAGCGATTCAAACTCCAAACTGTCACGCAAAGACTCCGTAATTATTTACCATTCTCAGAAAATATGCGATTGCCTCTTTTCTTCGTGAAAATCGCGTTATTTTAAGCCAGTTTTCTGTATTGGAAAAAAAGTATTAGAAACCAGCAGGGGTTCCTTTCTTTGCTACTTCGATAGCTCCTGTCTTTCTCTAACCCGAGGAACAGTAAATGTCTGGGCAAGAGTTCAGAAGCACATGCTGTGGAAAAGCGAGAACTATCCTTCAGAAAAAGAGGCTACCAGCTGGTTTATAACACTTGTTTTCCAATATAAATAACTGTTTTAAACTATCGCGATTTTCACGAAGGAAAAAAGCAATCGCATACTTTTCAAAATGGTAAATAATTACAGAGCCTTTGCGTGATAGTTTGGAGTTTGAATCGCTTCAATATCTTAATGAGAACTGAAGATAGTATAGTTGTACATTTTGTAATTTTATGAAACAATTTATATTATTTCTCAAATTTGCCAACTGCAATTGGTTCACAAATGTTTTCCTCATATTTATGAATTCTTTGAAATTCTTTCGATCTGCTCTTGTATAAGAAATAATGCCCTTAACTTGACTCATCCTAAATGTGCCCGAAATTCCTTACGTTCTTTTACATTTTATTTTTATTTACATTTTATTTTTATTATTTATTTATATATTATATTTATTATTATTCATTTATTTATTATATATATTACTTTTACATTTTATTTATTTACGTAGATCACCTTCAGCTTTGAAGTGACTATTTACTTATTACGCTAGCATTTTTTGGCTGAGTTGTTAAGCTTCAAAGAGAGACGCCTACAATTTTCTCGCCGATAGTAGTGTCATCTACCACGTGGAAATGACCCCCCCCCCCCAGGTCGGGAAATCCCCGGGAAGGCCCATCACCACTCCGTTGCTTTTAAAATCTCAAACGGCAGTCCGAAAACACAATTATCCGAAGAGTCTGAGAAATGTTTTACTAAGACTAATCTTAAAGTCTTGGTATACTCATCTTTCTAATTTTCTCTTAATGTAAAAGTAGGTTTATCTGAAAAGAGTTTTAAATCTTAGAGACTTTGGCCTAAGAGAATTCAAATGGTTCCCTGAGAAACATTAACCGAAAACGGGTCCTGGGATCCACGACCGCGACTTGGATCTGAAACACACCTCCCCCCTCCGGTGATGGGCACCTGTTGGACCTCAGGCACTCCTTCATCAGCCGGAACGGACACCTCCGCCCAGTTGTCAATCTACAAAAGAAAAGGAGATAACGACCAAACCAGTTAGAACATGCGGTGAGAATTCCCAATCGACCAGATACCTCAAACCCTAGCGGACGACGCAAGTAAGCAGCTTTTCATGCCGGAACCAATGAAGCTGTCACTCCTTTTTCTTTCAAGGAAAAATTACGATTACGCCGGATGACCTTGTGGATAAGCTGATATGTACGCGGCCTAGTTCGCAAGTTTTATTGATGCGCCTACTGATCGTGAGCTGCATTCAAATGTACTATCGGAGAATTAAATATGTTCCGTTACGTGCAAATCTACGACTTCTACGACTTTCCTTCTCTTTGGGGACGGTCTACTTAGCTGGCAGTCGAAATGGTCATACCATAAACCCAGAAGTCCCAAGTTTACCATAACAGTAGGCTCTCATTAGGTGATTTAACCATTTTATCTGTTTACAGTTTAAAAAATATCTATGCATTTGAAAATTATTTTACAAACATTATTTAAGTACTGTCCCTGCACTGGACACCTGACGCCTCATCCGCTTCAATCTTTGCGAAGAAATTATACCACTCATTGTCAGTAATGTAAAGAAGTGCGAAAAGATGAGTCTGCTGACCAGATTTATACAAGGGCTTACAATTTTATTCAAACAAATTTCACAAATTGGTAATCCGTATACAAATACGTTTTTAGCACGGATTCAGCGTGGAGGGAATGAAAAGAATATTTCTTTCATTATTTATTGACTATTCAGGGTTCATGGGAGTTGGCTAAGAATATTGTCTTCCTTACGTATATTGTTAGTTGAGATTTTTGGATGGTTAACAGTAAAAGTAAGGAAAAATATTATTCACATTGTATTTGTTTAAATAATTGCTTTTACGCAATGAATAAAACAACACCTAGAGGTATTTTTGTCGGAAATCTGCTGATATGCTTGACAGTTTTTTCGGACTTATGATATAAATTCATTTGTAATAACTACGTCATATTTCAAAACAATATAATTGTGCAGAATAGCGTTTTTCTTGCATAATTCAAAAAGCAACTGGAGTTCTTGCTAAAAGGAATCCCAAGGTATCCTTGGTTTTTTTATAGGACTATTACTTCTTCTGTTTTACTTCCACAAGCTTGAAATCTATATCAGGGCAGAGTGAAGATTCTGAAATTGATTGAATCATTTGATCTGAGGCAAAGAATTTGTGGGTTGGCATCTGACGTAAAGGATTAAAGAAAATTTTGAAATCGGTTAATATCTTCTGTTCGGTTTTCAGATCTGAAAATTAAAATTTTTAAAAAATAAAAATAATTCTGTTGGTTCAACAATCATGGCAAACTTTTTGTGTGGGAAGTTTTTGCTAAAGTTTCTTCACCTAGAATCGGAAAAATATGCTATTATTTCAGTCTCAAAGAATGAAAATTCTTCGTGTTGTTCAGAGCGCTCCAAAATAGTGATATATCGTAACAAAATGAAAACGAACGATTTTGGAACCATGAAGAAAATTTTTTCTATGACATATTCAACTTTCTCCGAAACAGTGTGCATTTAACTCAGCATAAAAAACGAAGTGTCTCGTCATCCTGAAATTCGGGATGAGTATTAAAATATTTTTCATAAGCCTGGCTAGTCGTGCCGAATTCTCGGGCCAACTAGTCCATCCACTTCTCCAACTCCCCCAATTTTCCGGGACGGCTAGACAGCATTTAAAAACACATGATTTCGTCACATTTGAAAAAAAAATTTAATTCAGCAAAAATTTTTCCTTTATTTCTAAATTTTCATTTTTGCTTACTATAAAAAACTGTACGTACCAAAAATTTGGCATAATTCTTGAACCAATGGGACATTTTTCCTAATTTTCAGGAATTCGAATTCTTAAATCCAAAAACCAGGCAGAAGATATTGACTGATTTTTAAATTTACTTTTTTTCGGATGCCAACTTATAAATTTTTTTCCCTAAGCCCAGACGATTCGATTAATTTCAGTATTTTCACTCCGCCTTTATATAGACTTCAGAGATGCGGAATTAAAAAAAGAGATAATAGCGCTGTAAAAAAACCAAGGGTACCTTTAGTTCTTTAAAATGTATGGATTTTTTTTGTTGATATTGTTCTGATTCACTTTCATCACTTTCGTTTGAATCAAATAAGATTCAAGTTATGCGGTTATAAATATTTTGTAGGTTACAATTCAGTTAATAAAATTGGAAAGTTACATCAGACACATAAGTTCATTCGACAAATTGAAAATTTTTAAATTAACACAGTTAACCCGCACACTGTGGTACTCTGCATGAAGAAGCTTCACACAAGAGTTTTTATTACATAATATTTGAAGCGGGGAATGCTGAACTTTGCTAAGTTCAAGAAACCAAATTTTGCAGAAGAGACAAATACCCTCTTCTCGTTCTAAATTTCAAACGATACCGAACGACGTTTCTCAGAATGTAATACATCAAACAAACTATTCGAAATCAGATATTAGCAGCAGTTCTTCTTAAGTCGAATGTTTGTCGTACATTTAAACGATAATAAATCAGAAATTTGGGGAAAATAAAACTGCAGTCTGCTTTTTCAGTTCAAGGAGAACTTCAACGTGCCTTTAGAATTAAAAAAAAAGAACATTTAGCATTTTTCATATAACATGCTTGTAACAGGATTCCAGACTCATCGCCTTCAGGCGCGGTTCTTTGGTGATTTACTCGTATTTAACAAAAACCAAAATCCTTTTAGGGTTCTTGGAGGTATGTTGCAAATCTTTACTGTTTGTGTCTTCTGGATATTTCATCGTCTTTCCGAAATCAAATATTTACAACAGTTTTTTTTTAATCGAATGTTTGTCATCTATTTAAACAATAACAAATCAAATATATAACGGAAGAAAGTGGTTTGCTTTCTCAGTTCAAGGAGAACATACACGAGCTCTTAGAAGAACAAAAAAATCATATTCAATATTTTTTCCGATCCCATGAATTCAACAAGATATCCGAATCAAGCGCTTGAGGCTTGTAATTTATGAAACAAAAACCAAATTGCTGTTGATGAACTTAAAGATATATTGCAAATCTGCACTGCTTATGCCTTCAGGATATTTCATCGGCTTTTCGAAATCAAATATTTAAAAAAGTATTTTATTATTAGAATGCTTGTCATATATTTGAACAATGATAAATCTAAAATTTAGCGAAAAAAAAAATTGCAGTCTGTTTTTTCAGTTCAAGGAGAACATCCACGTGCATTTAGAATATGAAGAAATGATATTGAGCACTATTTTAGATAAAGTGCTTGGAACAGGATACCAGGCTCATCGCCCTTAGGCGCGACTCTTTGGTAATTTATTTAACAAAGACCAAAATCCTGTTGAAGCACTTGAAGATACATTGCAAATTTTTACTGCTTGTGCCTTCAGGATATTCCATCGTCTTTCCGAGATGAAATATTCACAACAGTTTTTTATTAAGCGCATATTTGTCGTACATTTAAACAATAATAAATCGAAAGTTTGGGGAGAGTAAAACTGCAGTCTGCTTTTACAGTTCAAGGATAACATTTACGTACATTGAGAAAATGAAAAAACGATATTTAGCACTTTTTTAGATACATTGCTTGGAACAGAATACCAGGCTCATCTTCTTTGGATGCGACTCTTTGGTAATTTGTTTAACAAAAACCAAAATCCTGTTAGACGTATTGCAAATTTTCACTGCTTGTGCCCTCAGAATATTTCATCGTCTTTCCGGAATCAGTTATGTACAACAGTTTTTTTATTAATCGAATGTTTGTCGTATATTGGAACGAAAATTAATCAAAAATTAGGGGAAAGTAAAACTGCAGTCTGCCTTTTCAGTTCAAAGAGAACGTTAACGTGCATTTAGAATATCAAAGAAAATGAAATTCAGCATTTTATTCAGACACCATGCTTGGAACAGGATACCAGGCTCATCGACTTTAGACACAACTCTTTGGTAATTTATTTAACAAAAACCAAAATCCTTTTGCAGTCCATGAAGGTATATTGCAAATCTTTACTGTCTGTGCCTTCAGGACTTTTCATCGTCTTTCCGAAATCAAATACTCACAACAGTTTTTCATCAATCGAATGTTTGTCATCTATTTAAACAATAATAAATCAAATATATCACTTAAGTAAGAACGGAGTTTGCTTTCTCATTTCAAGATGAACATACACGAACTTTTAGAAGAGCAAAAAAATTATATTCCATATTTTTTCCGATCCGATGAGGAATAATTCATCGTCTTTCCGAATCAAACATTTGCAACACTTTTTTGTTAATTAAATGTTTTTAATACATTTGAGCAGTAATCAATATACAAAAACCGTATCGTAAGTAAAAACCGTGTCGGCTTTCATCGTTAGATGTGGATATACCACATCTTCTTATGAAGGAAACGTGGCTTTACGTATTTTTTGGAACCCTCCTCCCCCCTTCCCAGTAAATCGAAAGACGCTGGGATTTAGGCTGAAGTCCTTCATAATTTATGTAGCCAGCACTGCCAAACCTATTTAATAATCATAACTGACTGATTTCGAATGTAGTGAGTCTGATTGAATCTTTCAAGAAAGTCATCTATTTTTGAACTGTTCTGCTGTTGATGTCATTCAAGGTGAGCATTAGAGTGAGTCGAAAATAAAAAATTCTTGATTTTGAAATCGCTACAAAGCGAAAAAGTGACGTATTGGGATCCCAAAAATCAATTATTTGAAATCGATAGGCCTGCAGCTTGGTTACCCGTGCTTAATAAAAATGTTTGCAAATTTTTTTGCTGAGTTCTCAAATTCTCTCCTTAGCATAGAATTACACCACAATAAAATCGAAAATACCCCGAAGTCATGATTAGAATTGCAGCAAATTTTCAAAATGCGTTATTTGGTATTCAATAGAATTATTTTTGATTAGTCCTGGGTCTTGTCGATTTTCTCCTAATTCAATTTGATCACTTGTAAGTTTTTAAGTACGCAAAAAATTCTTCTCTTATTTACACAGGTGTTAAGAATTTTTTCTGAAAACAGGGCTGAATTGAATAGGAATTATCTCTTATGGAATGATTAATTGAAATCGGTAAGAATTGGGAAGACTTTTCTGACCTCAAGGTATCTGAAAAAATTAAAACTCAAGCAAATTATAAAACTTCGCTAACAAGAAATTTTTTAAACATTTTCATTTAGCGTGTGTAACCAAGCTGCATGTCTATCAATTCCAAATTAATTATAATTTCTTAGGATGCCAGTGCACTACTCCTTAGCGCTGTAGCGATTTCGAATTCCAGAATTTTTTATTTTCGATAAAACTGATCACTTTTGTGAATAGATTTTGACAATAAGCAGAAATGCCCAAACTGAAAACTCAAGCTGAACCCGTCGCGCTCCTTAATGGAATCACTTCTATCTACTTGTGAAGAAGTCTTGGAACACTAGTATATATTAGTGTTGAGCTGAGGATGGGGTATGCGGATCCACAATATCGGCTCCCACCATATACCATGGCAGTTTAACAACGTGATATATCATTTCGCCTTAGTTAATACAAGTTCCAGGCATTCGAACCTGAGTAAACAGGATCGCGACGCAATCATCGTAGTACGAGGTGCTGACAGCAAGTCTATTATCGCGGTGTGTGGTATGCTGTCGGCGTAGACCATTTGCAGTGTATCGGTATTACCGAGGACTATCAATTGAAGAATCCTGTTAGCAACCATGCTTAACACACATTGGTATCTACATAATCGCTTTTATCTTTGATGGTTTGATCTTTGCGCCTAGTTGCTCAACTTCTTTAATCCCTCGATTACCCAAGATCGATTTCCCGGAACCTGATTTGACCAAGGCTTCCAGCTCTGTGTCGTCGATTATTCATTTGACAGAGTAATACTCTCCGATTTCCGTGTATTCCAAAGCGTCGTATACATTTTCCAAATCCAAGGCTGACCCTTCAAGAGCATAGTTAGATTCGACCTGTTTACCGGGAGCCCCTTCCTCCCCCTAAGAAACCAGCTTAGAGACTGAAAGAGTAAAAAACGAAGGACCAGGTTTGGGGTGCATTCGCAGGGAAGCCTGTATTTAGCGGAAAAGTCTCAGTACTGACCTCTAATGCTGAGCCCCTTTTTCGTTTATCTACTTACACTTAGGGCAGGTTGTACCAACTCTGATTAAATCCTTAATCATCGATAAGCCTCATTTTATCAGTACTTTGCGTTTCACCATTTTTTTAAAATCATGGTTGAGAGCAGATAATCACGGGTTAACTAAACCGCCCAATAATGGTTGATTACGGAAGTTAATCAGTGATTAACTTGTGAAATAACCTCAAAATTGCAGTTCGAGTGCAGTGTATACAGTAGTCAAGTAAGGCTCAGTTTCACGATGATATTTTATCATTATCTGGTGATGAAAATTATGACCCACTTAACAGGAGACCACGAATATTCAAAGAACGAATGAAATATTTTGAAACCATTGATGATTTGGATTTTTTCACACGATTTCGGTTAGCAAAAATGACTCTTGAAACGTTACTGCTCCAAATACAATAAAGTTTTCAATTTGCTACTGAAAGGTATGTGTCATATATAAAAAAGTTTATCTGAATAAATAAAATTATTCTTGCTTTTTATGAAACTCGGCAAGAAATAAAATCACCTTCTACAGAAGCAGAAGTAACTGCTGCGGAGGTAGACCTCTATGCAATAGACCATTTTCCAAAAGTTATTTCGGTATTAGATTGCACGCACGTGAGAGTTCAGTCATTTGGTGGAGATAATGCCGAAGTATTTCGAAATAGAAAAGGATTTTTTTCTCTAAACGTCCAAGCCACCTGCTGAAGGGGCATGAATTTCACAAGTATTGTGGAACGTTGGCTAGGAGCAGCTCATGATTTCACAATTTTTCGAAACTCTAGAGTATGCGCTCGGTTGGAAGCCGGTGAGTTTGGGAATACATTAACATTGGCATATGGAGGTTACGGCTTAAAAATTTTTTTTATAACACTACTGCACGAATCCGTAACTGCAGCGGAGAAATTATTCAATGAGTCTTAAATTAGAACTCGTGGTAAAATTGAATGCACATTTGGAATATGGAAGCGCAGGCTTCTGTGTTTGGCGACAGGAATGTGTTTCACAATGGATCATGTGCTTCCCATGACAGTAGCAACTGCAGTTTTACATAATAAAGCCCGTATTTGTAGAGGATGTCCCTCCCGACGAACCTCTTTTTAATATACGTTGGGACCTGATTTTGAACGAGCATCTTCATAATCACGATAACTGTACACGGAAGAAATGTATTTATTTATGGAGAATAAACATCAAACAGAAATGTGCTTCGTTGTTTTCCCTAACGGGGGAACTCTATCCAGAGCCTCAAAAGATGGTGGTTTTTCTCGATTTTTTGGGGGAAAAGAACAACACGACAGGTCAATGGTCTTTTGCGTGTATTTAGATACATGCTTAAAGTTATGGAAAAATTTTTTGTTTGTAGAAAGAATTCAAACTGGCGGATGTATGGACGATCTCCCGAAACTTCTCGCTGTAGAAGACTTTTGCAATAAAACCACATAAACAAAAAAAGTCCAATTTTCAACAAATTTTTGTTGCTATGAATTGCTGAAAAACTGTTTAAAAAACTTTTTTCCTTAATTTTTGAGACTCAAGTACTTGTATATTTAATTTTTCACAAAATGAGTGTTTACTCGAGTAAATAGGTCAAATAGTTCACTTGCAATCCTGCATACCGATTTTAAAAACGTAATTTTGAGAAAACGCGCTTTAAAGTTTAGGTGCGAACGCCCGGTGTGGCTTAGCGCGAGCCGGTTCTAGAACTGTATCTCCGAAAATATTCGTAGTTCAACTATGAAACTTTGCGATAATATTCTTAGATAATGTGTCTATTGATTGAAGCAGAAAAAAACTTGATTTTTTTAAAGTTCTGAATAGAATTCCTCCCTTAAACGCTGTCCTGCTTTTATATCTGCTCACGCAGAAGCTCTGTCTTCAGTTGCTGCTCGAACAAAGTATTCTTCAGGATCTGCTTCTCCATTTCCGATTTTTCGAGAGCCTCTTTTTTCAGTATTTCAACGTAATCTATTTTTGACTGAATCAATGCATTACGGTCCTGTAATCATCTGTTTCGCCCTCTTTCGCTGTATGGTTTTTTTCACCAGTCGTTTTAATACAATGTTCTGGAGACGTTCCTGTTCAGTAATTTTTGATGAAGAAGGAATACCTTCCATTTGTTGCGAAGGTATCTTCAAAGAGGATTTCTTTTGCTTCCTTGGCATTGTTGGATTCCATGTGGACCAGTCGTTCCCTTCATCATTTAGTACTTGCAATATAATGAATATAGGTTCAATAAATGAATATGAAAAAATGTAATTTCTTTACTCTTCAAAAATCAAAATTGTTATGGAAAAGTAACTAGCTTCTCATTCGAAACGTCTTCTTTATTTTGTTCAAAAACTTGTATGCATTTCTCGTTTGCTGGAAGCTCAATATTTTCTCCGGGAATATCAGTCAAATCCTCTACATTTAAATTAATTTCCTCCCACTCCTCCACAAAGCTTTCAATTTTGGCTTGAAAATCCCAGATTAAAAATTATTTTACTTGTAATGTTTTATGTTATGCAAAATATAAGGTTTTCAAATGCCTCAGATTTTAAAGAGAACAGTTTCTCAAATTATGGAGGAAATCATAAAAGAAAATCTCGTCAGTCACCATATATACGGTTCCAAATTTCTACTCGAGGATTCGTTCTGAAGTAGACGCCAACGGGCGGTCCAAGAAAAAAGATCGCTTTTCTGCAAGTACATTTGAAAAATCTGTCCGTTATTTCCAAGCGCGTATTTCTGAAGAATTTTCAGTGTTCTCGAACATTTTTCATGTGTAGTGGGCATTTTATCAACTAAAAATGTAGTTTGCAATTAGTATTTAACTTGTAATATTTTATGTTATGCAAAACATAAAGTTTTCAAAAGCCTAAGATTTTAAAGAGAACAGTTTCCCAAATTATGCAGGAAATCATAAAAAAAATGTCGTCGGTCACCATACTTACGGTTTCAAGTTTCTACTCGGGGATTCGTTTTGAAAGTAGTCGCCAACGTGCGGTATCAGAGAATAAATCGCTTTTTTGAAAAGTACATTTGAAAATTCTGTCCGTTATTTCCACGCGCGTATTTCTCAGATTTTTCAGTGAAGGTGATGGAAACTTTCGGAGGTTTATGCAGAGTTGTGAAAAAATTTATGAAAAGTTTGCGAAATTGTGAAAGGCTTTGGAGATTTATAAGAGTTCTAAAAATTAACTTTTTGAAAGGGAAATTTAGGTGAGTTTATGTGCTTATAAAGTTTTTATTTACTGTTGAGTATTCTTGTCATATTTTGGAGCATTGAATGGTCTTTTTTCATCTTAGAGACCAAACTGCAGGAGAATGGTGCCCTCATCGGTATACAACACAAACCGATCATAACTCCTTCGGTTCTGGCTCGGTTTTCATACTTTCCTTTGCATGACCGAAGTTTAGTGGGACTGACGTTATGAATGGACACTCCACCTCATGATGATTTAGCTGCTTAATTTGGACATGATTTTATAATTACGGATTTAATTTCTTGCATCAAGTTGTAGTTGGGTGTATACTTTTAACAATGAATAATTATAACGTAGCCTTGGATAGGATTGACACTTCTACTGACGAAAGGCATGTCCTCGAAAAAGTTTCAGGCGATAAATGGAGATTGGGTGTTCGGAATGCTACAGGTGCAAATGATCTTAAAAAAAAGGAATTGCGGGATACATCGCGCGTGAAAAACTTAGATATTTTGTGTGTACCGGAAACAAAGAAGAAGGGATGTCGAGTAAGAAACATAGAAAACGGACTCGAACTTCGGTCAGGAGTAGATAATGAATCGTATGATACCCAAGGAGTCGGTCTGATTATTAATAAGAGAGCAAATCAACATGTCAAAAAGTATGAATGTGCACCACCTAGATCACTATGGGTTAGAATGAAAATGGGAATCAGAAGACTAATTATTATAGCCTGCTACGCTCCAGTTGATGGTGACAAGAGGGATGTGAAAGATATTCTCTGGGACTCGTTAAATGATACATTAGGGACTTGCGATCCTGGCAAACGAATAATTTTATTCGGATATATGAATGACTGGGTTGGTGTGCAACGCGAAGGTACCAACAGGGTACTGGGCCATTCCAGAGACCCAAAAACGAAAGGTAACGGGGATAAATTGATTAGCTTATGCTTAGAAAAATGCTTGTTTATTACGAACTTTTGGTTCACACATAAAAAGATCCACATATATACTTGGTGCAGAGGCGAATGTCACAGTATGATTGACTTTATTGTAGGGGATGAGAGACTAAGAGGGCTTGTAAGGTATATCAGGGTTATAAAAGGCTCTGAGTGCGGTACGAATCACTACCTCTTGGTTTCAAAAATGAGTCTAGGTCAAGGGTGGAGGAGGAGAAAAACAAATAATAAGCTGAAGCAGACGCGAGTTAGAATAGAGAATTTGCAGAAACCAGGAGTACAATTGGTATATCGTGAAAAGCTGAATAAATGTTCAAAACACCATGAAGAAGACCGGAAGACTGACTTGAACAATAAAAATTCAGAGGGTGCATGCATAATACTACTGGATATCATCTTCAAGAGTGCATCTGAATTGTGCGGTGCTGCGGCTGTAGGAAGAAAGGCTGGAGATGCTTGGTGGGATGATGAATTCCGCGTGGCTGTCAACGATAGACAGCAAGCGTACTTGAGAATGTTAAAAAGTAAAGGTCCTAGCGATGAGGAGAGCACTAGATCAAAAAATTATTGAAGGGATGAGAACTCAAGAGTCGAATACTAGTCAAAGATAGCAAGGATATGATCAAAGCGGAAGAAGAAAAATAAATGCAAAACGACTTCGAAGGAAATGAGAAATTACTATGGAAATGGGCTAAGAAGATTAGGAAAGAAAGTTCTAGCACTAAAGTTGTCGGAATCAACAATTCTGATGCTGATGGCTGATGGACGAAGTGAAAACCTGTGTGAGAGATTTCTTCAAAAATTGTATGGAGGTCGAGCTATGGAGCATAACAGCCTTCCCATTGAAGAGGATACGTTAGACAATCTCGTTGTAGGTAGCGGAAGAAGAATCAATATCGACGACATTATATCCTTGAATAAAACACTGAAGAATGGTAAGGCTGCTGGTATGGAAGGTATCACCACTGAAATGCTCAAAAGCTTACGAAAAGGTGAATAGATATAAACTTTGGGAAGTCCTGGCAGAGTATGGTGTGAATGGTTGGCTTCTAAAAGCAATAAAAGCAATATATAATGGTAGTTGAGCGAGTGAGAGAGTGAATGGACAATTGAGCGATTGATTTGATATTAAGCAGGGCGCTAGGCAAGGCTGCGTTATCTCCTCCTGGAAGTTCAATATATACATGGACAAATGTCTAAGAATGGCCCTTTTAGCCGAGGAAGGTGTTGATCTCGGGGTAGTGAAAGTACGTGAAGTGGCGTTTGCAGATGATAAGATTATTACAGCGGAATCAGCCGACGAATTGCAGAGAATGATGAGAAGACTGGATACCAGCATGAAGAGTATGGCTCTTAAGATTGACGCAAATAAAACAAAAATTATTGTTTTTGAAAGAAGGGGTGAGAAGACAGTATGCAGCATTGCCTCAAACGAAGAAGGGATGGAACAAGTTGATGAGTTAGTGTACCTTTAAAACTTATTTACTGCCGACGGAAAGATTGATGCAGAGATATCCAGACGTATAAACGAGGGTGGAAAGATTATCGGCAGTGTACAAGCTATTACTAGAAGTAGAAATATAACGAGTAAAGCTAAAATTGAAATATGTAACTCTGTGCTTGCACCCACAGCGTGGGGCAAGCTAGATCTGGAGAGTAGCGAAATCTGGACGTATCAAGAGAATGATAGGAGCGAAGTGAACGCGGTTGGCATGTAGTTCCTGCGGAATATGTGCGGTAAAACGCTAATGAATAAAGTCAGTGATGAGTGGGTTCTCAAAGAATGTGGTGTAGAAGAATCATTGTAGAAATACAAGAACGTGCATGAAACGATGCATGGATTGAATCCATGGTTAACTAATCATGATTATTTTTTAATCAATGATTAAACCGACATTAACCAGCGATGCGTTCCACCATGAATTTTTAATCTCTGGTTAGCTAACCGTATAACCTGTTCGCAATAATGTGTAATTTTACCGTATTTCTGTTGTAACGGTCATTCTGATTAGCTGAGTTACAAAACTTTTGTTCGCGCGCCAAATGGACCTCTGACGTCACAAAGAACACGTTGCTTGATGCAGAAGTTACAGAACAGTTACTGGTTATAATACTAATTAGAATCAATATAAAGTGCTTTGGAGTGAAAAAGGATATTTTGTGGTCGTCATGGCAGAAAATTTACTTGAAGTAAGTACAATTTTTATTATATATGCATCGGTTTTGTAATTGTAGACTTTTTATTTTCTAACCTCAAACAACCCTCGTTCAAGCTTCTAGAAAAAGGGCAGGAAAAGAGGAGCAAATTTTACTTCTAGTGAAAAGCGGAGTCTTCTCCCAATTGTGGAGAAATATCGACAAATTGTCGAGTGTAAAAAAAAACAGATGCAATAAGCTGCAAGCAGAAAGTACAAGCATGGGAGGAAATTTGACAGGAATTCAACGCAAGACGTATATCTCCGGAGCATCGTCCTGTCAGTAAACTGAAGCTTTTATGGGATAATATTAAAAGAGAGACCAGAAGAAAATTAAGCACCTTGCGCCAAAAAACGTTCAAAACAGGTAAAATGAAAATTATAAACATTATTCTTCACAATATTACCCTGGTGGAAATTTCAGATAGGTTTGTGTACGATTCTCTTTCCAAAACTGTCCACTTTTATCATAAATTCTGACAAAAAAATTCAAATTAGCACAAATTACTTATAAATCGATTATAAATGAAATTAACAGCATCTTTGATAAACATTTGTTTATTGATTTTTCATCGAAAATTTTTGGAAAGAAGCGTCATAACCTCAAAAAAATTAAAATTTGCTCCCCATGAGATAGATCCTGCAGGAACTATAACTGTTGCTATCATGACTTTTTTTCAAAATTTTTAATAGGTTCTGTCCATTTTCGAAAGTGTTTCAATTTTCATTTTAAATTACTTCATGCTTTTTCTGAACTTCAATCTTTTCTTTTCGAATTCTTATGAATTGTTCTGAAGGATTTCCAGGATTTCAAAAGAAAACTTTGAAAGTTTTTGTACTTATAAAAGATTATTGCTTTTATTTAGCATTTTTTATTCTTGAAGTAAATCCTTCACATTCCAATATGGTTCAATGTGGAACTTATATATTTTAAAATTATGCAACTCAAAGCTTTTTAATTTCGAACTCATTTGATATGTAATGAATTTTTGAAGGATATACAGTTTAAAATATATTAAAACTTACGGCTCTCATTTCAAAATTGTATAAATTGGAATTATGAACAAATTGTTATTTGTTGGATACTGTAGGCAAGTTCGGCTTAGAATGAAAGGCAAGATGTCCAGTAAACTATTTATTCAACTCCCGACCTCTTAGCACACGTGCTTCTCGTGCGGCGTGTGGCGTTCAACTGACTACATTGCTAGTCCACACGGGAGACGAAGATTGCAATACATATATGGGCCACAGGCCACACATGCGCACGCACGTATATTTTCACACTCCCTCTCAATCTAGTCTCCGTTTTTTTTTATAAATAAAATAAACTCTCTTACAATTAGCGCTATCTAAACTAAATCTGACTTGGATACTAGATACAAGTTACAGTGGCTGTGCTTAGTTGCAATTTTAATAATACCTTAAATTCAATATTATTCATCACGGTCGGAATACTTGTACATTTACAGGAAATCGAATCGCCTTTGATTCTCTTAGATCAGGCTCAAAAGATAGGTGGATTCGTGGGAACCCTGTAAATTATTCCCATGATTCAGTCATCTCGGAATATTCCTCTGTCTCTGTAAGCATACAAGTATAAATTAATAGTCTGACATATTAGGTATCAATAGGGTTAATTTTTCATGTAATTTATGGGGTAATGCTTTGGTGAATAAATGAGCCAATTGATCTCTTGACGCTATCCAAAGTATTTTAACGTAATTTTTATTTACGCGTTCCTTAATATAATGCTCTCGTCTCTCGACCATATGTCTCAATCTGTTGCTTCCGTTGGTCTTAGCACATGCTTGTGCAGCCTGATTATCACAATATAAATTCATTGAGTACAGGTCTTTCATCAGTAAGAATTCAATTGAATTGTGTATAGACATAAATTCTTGACAAATCTCACTCATTGCCACATATTCTGCCTGACAGGTGGATAGTGCAATGCTGCTTTGTTTGTGAGTTCTCCATGCAATAGGATCTCCATATAGTCTAATTACGTAACCGCAAGTTGTCAATAAATTCTTACAATCAGTAAGACTTGCATCTGAGTAAGCAGTCATACTCTCTGTTTTAGCTTTGTATGTTAACTTGCAGTGTCTCGTTCCTGATAAGTACTGAAATACTCGTTTAACCATCAGCCAGTCAGACTTAGTAGGATAAACTTGATGCCTACTTAATACATTGGTGGAATATGCAATTTCGGGACGAGTTGCATTTGCTAAGTATAGTAATGATCCTATCGCTTCACGATACTGTGTATTAGAATTGAGTGCAGTTGTATACTCTTCTTCTTTTCGACTCTTTCTCTTATGATCAGCAGGTTGATTGGTTTGCATGTGTGTTACTACAGGTTTAGTCTGTTTAGATCCGAATTCATTAAGCATTTTGTTTATAAACTTTTCTTGACTCAGTTTAACTGTGTTCGCATTTAGATCTCTCTCGATTTTAAATCCTAAGAATTCTTTAGGATCACCTAAGTCTTTGATAGTGAATTCTTTACTCAGAGAATCTCGTAGTGAATTTAACTCTCTAACGTCTTCACTAGCTACAAGAATATCATCTACATACAACAACACCAAAACAGTTTTGTCACCATTCTGCTTAACAAATAGACAGGGATCTGTCATTTGACTTAAAACCCAGGTTTAGCATGAATATTGAGAATCTGTCGTTCCATTTCTTCGGGCTTATTTTCAACCCGTAAAGTGATTTTTCTAATTTCCATAAGAATTTTTGTTTAGTCTCAGGATCGATAATTTCTCCATCAGGAATATACATGTATATTTCCTCTTCAAGATTTCCATACAGAAAAGGAGTTTCGACATCTAATTGCTTCAATTTTAGCTTGTTTTTATTGGCAAAGGCAAGAAAAGCTCTTACCAATGATAATCTTGAAACAGGGGCATATGTTTCTCTCAAGTCATACTAATTACGATCTTGAAAACCTGTAGTGGCTAGTCTAGCTTCAGGTATACTTATAGTTTTTAGACTCACTGTCCTTTCGTTTGAAGATCCATCGTGAACTAACTATATTGATTGCGTGATTTTTATCGTAAACTTTCGATTTCTCGATTACACTATACATGCCTTTACTCTTAATAGCCGCGAGTTCGTTTTGAGTTGCCTCTCTCCATTTGTCACCTTGGGGTGAATTTACGGCTTCTCTATAAGTTTCAGGGTCTTCGTGAATATCAGCTAATAATGCGTGATATGCAAAATCACTTTTGAAGTCATCTATCTCTACATTTTCAAGTTTCTCGAGCATGGTATAGTAAACATCAATTTCTAAATTATTTTTCTTTGGTCTGCCTCTTTTTCTTTTAGTTGAAGGTTCCTCAGAAACTCCCTCTGATTCTATTAATGTATTTTGATAACTTGACTCTAAATTTGACCTTTCGGACATATCAGCTGTAGTTTCAAAAATTAAGTTCCGTTGGCTCTCTGTGTTATCTGATTTTGATATGTCTCTGTAAACTTCACTTTCAACTACTCTTACATATCGGTTTTCATACAGTTTACTTTTTTCCGGTACATATAACATAAAACCAGTTTGAAGGTGTCCTACTATAAACCCTCTTAATGCTTGAACACCGAATTTTATTCCTACGTGTTTAGGTATTCTAGCATACGAAATGTACCCGAAACGTTTAATTTGTTCTATGTCAACTCTATATTTAGGATTCAACACTGTAATAGAAATTGGCATGTTAATAGATTTATGTGGTGTTCGGTTATATATATATATATAGGTTGCGGCCCTCACAGCTAGATCCCACATACTCGGAGGCAATACAAAATAAAACATCATGGACATCACCTTAGACTCTAATGTGCGTATAGACTGCTCAGCAACTCCATTGTGTTCTCGTGTATCAGGACATGCTAGCTGTAACTCCGCACTTAGATCGTTCAGCACTTGAATTGTCTCACTTCCGGTAAATTTGGTTCCTCTATCGCATCTAAGAAAACGAAGTTTTTCCTCTGATCCTATAGCGCTTCTTAAACTTTTAATACAGTCTTTAATACAGTCAGCGGTATCGTTTTTACGCTTCATAGGATAGGCCGAAGCAACTCTCGAATAATCATCGATTAATACTAGTAAAAATCTGAATTCTTTAGGATGGGCTGCTGAACTTATAGGTCCCATGGTGTGAGCATGTACAATTTGTAACGGTCTATCGGCCCTCGTTCTCATGTGTTTAAAAGGCAATTTACAGCTCTTGGACATTAAACAAACTTCACACTTTGACACACTAGTGTCATTGTTTATTTCTACAGTGCTGAATTTTCCAGGAAACATTTTCGAGAAACTGATTAAATAGGGCTTAGACGCGTGAGTCGGTTTTAAGTGCAACAACATTGGTTTGGTAATGCTTTTGTTTTCCGAAATTCCGTTATTGTCATACTCGATATTAACAATATCATTAATTTCGTTTTTATTGGTATTATCATCTAATATGTGAATTTTTCTCCCGAATAGATTTTTAATTAATTCGTTATTGTCATTGTTTATCTCGCCTTCAGAGCAATGTTTATTTTTCTCGCTGACTACATTATTCAGGATTTCTGACATATTCTCCTAGTCAGTATTATTTTTTTGAACAATTCGGTATTTCTCTCTTTGGATTTTTCGCAGGGAATTTTGTCATCGTCTGACAATTTTTTACTTCTCGTGTTATGTTTTTGTGCGCTGATAGATTCTCCTATGAATGCAATTGAATTCACATGATCTGAATTCTCATTTTCTTTGCTTATTTTCAATTTGACTATTCAAAATCTCGGAGTTTGATTGCCTTGGTGGATTCTCGTCCGCAGCTTTAGCCCCCTTAGGAGCCTGTGCTTCAGTATCTTCAGCTGTTAACCTTCTTTTGTTTGGAAAGTTTCGAAAAATATGATCCGTTTCTCGCTTGCATCTATAGAAGTATATTCTATTTAGCTCAGTGCAGCTAGTGCTAATGTGGCCATAATTTCCGCACGTGTAGCAATGTTTTCCTCGACCAACAGGTCCTCTTCCTCGATGAGCTCTGCTGCGAGAGTACCCGCCTCGAGCAATCAGTGTAGAAACTGGGATCTTAGGAGGTGTAGTTGTTGACTCAACCTGTAACACATAATCTTTTAGATTCATGTAAGTCAGTTCCTTGCCTTCCTGTCTCACTAGACAATCAGCTATGTTTACTCCCGGAAATGTTTCCACAACGGCTTGTAAAAATACATTCCGTTTCTCTTTATCACTAAGTTTATCTATGCCCGTGATATTGTCATATACTCGAATTTTCTTCTCGAATCTCTCCCAAAACTCAGCTACAGTCTCTTTCCCGGTTTTGTATTTTAAGTTATAAATCTCCTTCTTTGCAGAAATCGAGTTTGTTCTCGACTTCATTCTCTTATACTCCTTTAATTTTATAAATATCTCATAGAGATCTGACAGAGTCAGGATCCTATTATAATTTGACTTATCATTTCTGTTAATGAGAATATCTCTGACTTTGTGCCGATCGTCACTCAGCTTCTCTTTCTCTACACGTTTACATTTTTCATGGTCAAACACATAGTCTAAGTTTTTAGTTTTAATTTCAGACAATAGAAAATTCTCAAAAATCTCGAATATTGTATTTGTGTTCAATTTATAATTTCTGCTTATACCAGACTCTTGATTAGATATCTCAATTTTAATTTGGCCGGCAAACCACTCTCACGTGTTTCTTGTTGCCTTTTCTCGTTTATCAGTTTTGAAACTCTTGATTCAATATATTTATCTAACTGTTTGATACTCGAAGTTTGATTTTGCTCTATAATATTTTCATTAGTATGAGGTTTTTTACTTACATCTTTGGTGGTGTCTATTTCAACTCTCCTCTTACCATCTGGAGCATCTCCGTCTTCCATACATGTGTCGTTTCTTATCTCTTATCTCTCCCTCCTCTAGTGATGCTGCAGGACTAGACGGTGGCGAGGCCGTGACTGTTTCACTTATT
>JAUMHM010000079.1:22368156-22379364 GCA_032362435.1 Melikaiella ostensackeni
ATGCATGCACCTTTGTTATTTTGATAATGCTGAACGAGATTTCCTCTCAGTATGATCTTGTTGCTTGAACGAGTGACGAAATTCTGCTACTCCGACAGATTCTATGAACGATGACAACCGCCCTGAAAGGGGATGTGTAGAAAGATTCGTATCACTATCTGTTGAAGTAACGAAGCCAGTAGGAGCGTACTGCCTTACAGAAGGGCATAAGGGTTTGAGGATGAAACCGTAATGTGTCCGCCGACAAGTTGACTTTGTCCTCGTCAAAGTCGGTAAGCCCTCATACTCAGCCCTGGGGAGGTATGAGGGTTATCCCCCCCAGGACGGCCGACTCACCTGCGATCGGATCAGGATGCCTAATGTGTGGGTCTATCATATACTCATGGCATTTATGAATGAAACCAAAAAATCCTTAGCTCAGCAATCTAAAGGTACTAAATCACAAGTTGATCTTGAAGCTACCACCTCGAAACATCATTGTAAAAGAGACCCTGATTCATTCTCATCATCATCACAATTGACTCGTTGGCATAAAAGTAAAAATACTGAAGATTTTAAATTAAAAAGTCCAACTTCATGGGCAGAACCCACTTGTGAAGAGGATTGCTATTTCTCCAAGAACGATGTAACTGGATTCAACAAGAAAAATGAAAGAATCATTGCTTACGTCTATGTTCAGACAGTAATAGGACCCATCAAGATGTGCAATACAGATGAGCAAGGTATTGGAGAAGTCGGATGTATTTCTTCTCGGGAAAGTTTAGAGATCCAAGAAGACGCTGGCTAAGAAGAATGCTCCAGTGAATCTGACATCGACGACAAATATGTAGGTCGTCAAGAAAAAAAACCACAACTTTTTTAGAAGAAGATTTGAACAAACTCATCAGAGATTTAGGACTATCCGAAGAAACAAGTGAATTCTTGGTTTCTATACTCAAAAATAAAAACTTGGTGAAAAAAATATGAAAGCTACTGGCTATAGGAATAGAGAAAGAGATTTCACGAAATATTTCTCAAAAGAAAAAGAGCCTTCATTAGTTTACTGTCTCGATATAAACGGATTGATGAATAAATTGGAACCACGGACTCACAGAGCCATCGAATGGAGACTGTTCATAGAATCCTGTAAGACAAGTTGAGAAAGCTGTTTTGCTTCACAATGTGAATGTGTTTGCTCCCATACCGGTAACACATTCAACTACGTTGAAAGAGAATTACGAAAATATCAAGATGGTATTAGATAAATTGAAATATTGAGAACACATTTGGCGGATTTATGGGGATTTCAAAATATTGGAAATAATTCTGGCTCAGCAATCAGGTAACGTTAAACACCCATGTTTCCTACGCTTACGGGATAGTAAAGACCAAGCTTATCATTATGGAAGGATTGATTGGCCAACCAGAGAAACTTTTGATCCAGAATCAGAGAACATTATTAACCTTCCACTTGTGGATCCGGCGAAAGTTTTACTGCCACCTCTGCATATAAAGCTGGGCGTGGTGAAGCAGTTTGTATCAGCATTAGAAGCAGAAGAAAGCTGTTTTATATATTCTCGAGGACACCATAAAACCGCAACGTCTCCGGATTCGTACTCAGCGACCTCGAAAATATAGGATATGACCACTTTGCACTCAAAAATGCATGTTTTACATAAAATTACCAATTTGACACGTTTTTTCGAGGTTAGGGACGAAGTGTGACATCACAGAAACACAAGGACTCCGGGTTCGTACTCAGCGACCTCGAAAACATAGAATATGAACACTTTCATAGACGGAAATCATGTTTCACCTGAAATCAGAGATTTTCCATGTTTTTTGAGGTTAGAGACAAAATGTGATGTGATGGAGCCAAACTGACTCCGGATTCGGATTCGTCGACCTCAAAAACGTAGGGTAAGTCTATTCTGGTTTCTAGGGCTGGAAATTTTTTTTGTGGAGCTGCGTAATGCTTTCCTAATATTTTATAATGCTTTATCGCAGCTCTCAGACCATTCCCAATTTCACTTATTCGCTAAAAATTACCAGGATCAGATGTAACTCCGTGCGGCATATAGTACACGTGTACACAAATAATCCCTCGCGTGCCGATATAGTTACATATTTTTGACTTTCTTTGTCAACTAAAATTGAACATTCAACTCCTCCTTGTGAGGGCGCAAAAATTTGGTCAATTAACGGTATTGGGTGTTTATCTATAATCAAGTGTTGGTTGAGAGTCACTTTAAAGTCACCACATATCTTAACTGAAACATCTGATTTCAAAATTGGAATAATTGATGTAGTCCATTCACTTGATTCAACTGGGACTAAATTTCCTAATTGTACTAATCTTTCTTATCTGTTTTCTACTTTATTTTTCAATTTCAATGCTAATTTAAATGATTTCTTAGCTGATGGAATACTATAGTATTTTCTTTCAAATACAGCTTTATTTTTTCACCAATTAACGTACATTGACCTGGACAAGTTCTTTAAATACTTCTTTAATGCTATACATTATTTGATTTACCTCTTGCAAATTTTTTATCATCATTGAATCTGTAATTTTTAATGGCCATAATACAAATTTTTGTAACCAATACCTACCAACTATCGGTGGTCCAACATCTCCAATCATCTACAAATCTAACGATTCTCTTCTGTTGTTTAGCTCTACTGGTAATTGTTTTAGCATAAATTTTGGTCTAACTTCAGATCCATCATATTATTCGAATTCTTTATCTACTTCTGAATCTGGACAGTCTGCAAAATATTTTGCTCTAAAAGGTTCGGCTGCTACAGTTATATATAAACCTGTATCAACTTCGTGTATCATTTCAGTATCTCCAAACTTAACTTCTGATTCCAGCGGATCAGCTTTTACTTTTTTGTTCAAAAAGCAAAAAAAAAATTTCTTTACAACTTTCTGATTTATTTTCAAAATTTTCTTCCTCAGCATATATTACTGAATTATTTTCTCTCAATTTGTAACAAGCTGAAATCAGATGTCCTTTAGTCTTACAATATTTACATGATTAATGTCTAAATCTATATTCTCTGGCAAAGTGATCAGTTTCATTACAACAATAACAATTATTCAAATTCTTATATGTTTCTTTGTTTGCTGATGAGCTGGCCTCCGATGCTTGTTCCGATGTTCTTGGATGTTGTGATGACATTGACTGTTGTGGTTTCCTGTTCCTTTCATGTTTCCAATTTGGTTGCTTTCATCTGGGATTTTTTCATTTTCTGAACTGCATCGAATTGTTCCTGTTTGATTTTTCACCATCAGATCGATTACCTTTCATATAATTTACAAAATCATTAGGCTCTTATTTGATTAGTATTTTTTTTTACATTATTCGCTTGATTCTG
The DNA here is from genome assembly GCA_032362435.1 of Melikaiella ostensackeni. NCBI lineage: Eukaryota > Metazoa > Arthropoda > Insecta > Hymenoptera > Cynipidae > Melikaiella > Melikaiella ostensackeni. Next base: position 22,371,517 of record JAUMHM010000079.1, read on the forward strand.
TACCGCCTCCCTGGCTTTATCAATTTCCAATACTTTGGCGTATGTAAGATTTTTTTCTCTTGAAAATTCCACTTTAGTGTCATGATCCTCAACACCATATACTATTTGACCTCTAAGTGCAAAACTTAGATCTGAAAAATTACGTTTACCGATAATCTTTTGAAACGATTATTGAAAGTTGCTACTGTCTCATTGTCTCCCTGTTTCGATTGATAGAATTTACATCTTTCCATAGTTTCTGAAGGAGCAGGTTCAACATGATTTTTCACCATTTTCAATAAATCTTCATATAATTTTTCTTTCGGTCATTTTGGAATAAATAAATCTTTTATTAATTTATAAGTTTCCATATAAACCTTTGTTAATAACACTGGCACTTTCTTTTCTTCGGTTACATCATTAGCCAGTAAATACATTTTTAATCGTTCCGTGTGCGTCTCCTAATAATCTTTTTCCAAGGAAAACGTTGATTTTTATGAATCACACATTATATTCAAATTCTTCTTCACAATAATGGTTTAAACTTTGTCCGAGTGCGCGTTTTTAGTTTCAGTGTCTTTCGATTCTAATTATTACTGTGAACGGGTTTTTTCTCTTGACTACACTTACTGTTTCCTCAGTTCATCAATATTTAGAGACGCGTTCAGCACTTCCTCAAAGATATTTAAACAATCTAACACTTCACTTTTCGTTCATTTATAAATTCACGATGTTTTTCCTCTCTTGATGTATTTTTTGATTCCTTTAGATGGTTTCCACACCATTGATGAAACTTTTTTTTTAATAAGCAATTTGAAATGATTATTCCTTTCCACTTTTTTTTTATGAGGCACTAATGAATTATACCGAATACGTGAAATACTCGTTGCCAATTGTAAGATATCAGGATTAAAATAGAAAATCTCACAAGAATTTCAAGGAAATTGTATTTATCAAAGGAAACCATAATACCCTGTCCTCGGACAACAAACTGATTTAAGCTCACATAGCCAGTCCTTGATAGCCTATTTTCGTTTTTCACTCTAACGCATATCATTAGACTTATATCTCCATTTACAAATTTTATATCTAATTCAGTATTTTGTTTATACCCTACAACAACAGAATGGGTGATATATGTATATAAAAAGTAGCTAGAATCCATAGAAAAGGGGTGCATCATACATTCTCCCGACGTGCCTCGTGATCCGAGTTTATCAGATATTCTCAGGCGTCTGTTCTCGCCTCATTAACTGCGGATCAGCGAACATAATACTTAGAAAAAAAAGAAAAAAAAAGAAAAAAGAAAAAACGGAGGATGGTGCCGGATAGGGAAACCGGATGCAAAGAGTGGGTGGACGGCATTATAAAATCGATGAGTCTCTTACGCACCATAGGGCACTGGATTCATCGCACCATTTTTTTCGAGCATATCCGCTGCAAAATTAAGTTTAGCCAGATTTAATAAGCTTGCCTTGTTCGTGAGCAAACAAACTTGCGTAAGCAGGCGCTTCCTCATTTGCAACATAATAGCTTGAGAAATTGCACAAATTAACTCCCAGCCGGGCACAGCACGATCCTTATTTCGTGGTGAGATTCAAATACGTCATAAAAGGACACGAAAGTAATCTTCAGAGAGAGTGAAAGTAATATTAGTTTCTAGACCTGATACCCGGATTTTTTTCCTTATAAATAAAGGATTATGGAAATTCTGCGAAATAACTTTTCTGTCGAAGTTAGACAAACACTTTGTACAAATTATTATTTTTTACATGAAACGATGTATGGATGTAACGGAAGCAAAAGATGTATGCAAAGATAGGAATGTATAGAGAACGATTCTTTATAAGGAGGAGAGTCATGCCTCAAAAGAAAGATTTTGGATACTCATGGGCCCGCGTGAAGAGATTTTCTTAGTGGATTTGTATAATGACTTTGCGAAGCTCTTCACCTAGGGCGATTGCTAGAGAGATTGATCAGCGACCTGTGTCGGAGCGGTATTGTGAGACGAGTGTGTCGTTTGAATGAACAACACGCGACTTCTAGATTGATCTGAAACCTATCCCCTCTCCTACACATCCGTCAGTTGCCCTTACCATATGAATTCCTTGATCCTCGGTAGTATTAAGAGGCTGGAACCGAACGAGTTATGCTTACGTCGAAAGGGGCTTGGCTTGAGGCCATGTAAGCGTAACTTCAAGAATTTTTTTTCAAGTTTTTTTCAAACCAACTTACGTTCACGCGAAAAGCAAAATCGAGTTAAAAATTTGGGAAATTAAATAAAAAGCACTAGAGAACTTTTGTCTGGTCCTGAATTCTTATAATTATAAAAAAAGCAAAAAAGAAATTGTTGAGAAAAAATCTTTTTTTATAATTATACAAATTCAAGACCGGACAAACATGCCTTAGTGCTTTTCATTTAGTTTCCGAAATTTTCAACATGATATTGCGTTTCGTGTGAACGTAAGTTGGTTTAAAAAAAATGTGGAAAAAATTTTTTGAGGTTACATTCACATGGCCTTAATGGTATAATAATAATAGAACAGATGTTTGATACAGAAATTGATATTTAAATGCTGAATGATTTACACGCATTAAAGCGAAGCTTTTAAGACTTTTTAGTTAAACAATTTCAAACTCTAGGAATTTCACCAACATTCGAAAAGATTTTGAAGGATTTAAAATATTTCACAGTTGTTTGAAAGATTTTGGAAGGATTTCAATAGATTTCAAGAGAGCTAACGAAGTTTAAAAATATTCCTCTAAAGTTTCAATGATTCCAAAATACTTTTAAAATTTCGAAATATTTCAGAAGATTTTGAAAATTTCACAGAGATTTTAAAGATTCAAGAAACATTTCAAAGATTTCAAAACAGTTAACGAAGTTTTTAGATATTTCACAAAGATTTCAGATTTCAGAAGATTTCGAAAGATTTTACAAAGATTTCAGAGATGCCAAAAAACTTCAAAGATTTCGAAATATTTCAGAAGATTGCAAAAGATTTCACAAAGATTTCAAAGGTTCCAAAATATTTCGAAGATTTCAAAATATTCCGGAGGATTTCAATGATTTCGAAAAAATTTCAAAGATCCCAAAATATTTCGAAGATTTTAAAGGTTTTCAAATGTTCCGAAATATTCCAGAAGATTACAAAGATTTTAAAAAAGTCAACAAAGTTTTTAACTATTTGACAAGAAATTTAGTGACTACATAGACATTTAAACATTTTCAAAAAGGTTTCAAAAGATCTCAATAGATTTCACAAAGATTTTAAGAGTTTCAAAATATTTCAAAGATTTTGAAATATAAAGATTTGATAGATTTCACGAAGATTCCAGTGATCCCAATAGATTCGAAAGATTTACGATAACTTAAAAATATTTCAAAGATTTCACGAAGATTTTGAACATTTCACAAATATTTTGATGATTACATAAAAATTTACAAAATTCCAAAAAGATTTTAAAGATTCCAAAAGATTTCCAAGCATAAAGATCTTGAAGAATTCACAGAGATTTTAAAGATTCCTAAAGAAATTCAAAGAATGCTAGAGCTAACAAAGTTTTCAAATATTTCACATTGATTTTAATGATTGCATAAAGATTTCAAGAATTTTACAATGATTTCAAATATTTCGCAAAGTTTTTAATCATTTCACGAAGATTTCAATTATCTCATAACAATTTTCAAGATTTCACAAAGATTTCAAAGATTTCAGCATATTTCAGAAGATTTTGCAAAGATTCCAAAAATTCCAAAGGATTCCAAAGATTTCTAAATATTTTAGAAGATTTCACAGATTTCGAAAGAGTTAACAAAGTTTCTAAATATTCGACAAAGGTTTTAATGACTACATGAAGATTTTTAAAAATTCAAAAAGGTTTCAGAAGATTTCAGATTTCAAAAGATTTCATGAGATTTCAGAAAGATTTCAAAGATGTCGAAATATTTCAAAGTTTTCAAAATATAAGGATTCAAACGATTTCACAAAGATTTCAATGATTCCAAAATATTTTTAAGATTTGAAAATATTTTGAAATATTTCAAAGATTTCAAATATTTTAGAAATTTAAAAATATTTCTGAATATTTCTAAGATTTTAAACATTTCAGAAAGATTTCAATGATTTCAAAAGAGTTGATAAAGGTTTTGAATAATTCACAACGATTTAATGATTACATAAAGATTGAAAAAATTTCAAAAAGATTTCAAAAGATTTCAAGAGATTTCACAGATATTTCAATGATTCCAAAAGACTTAAAAAATTTCAAAATATTTTGAAATATTTCAAGGATTTTGTAAGGATTTTACACACTTTTTGAATATTTCACAAAGATTTTAATAATTACATGAAGATTTGAAAAATTTTAATGAAATTTCAAAATATCTTAAAAGATTTCACAAGGATTTCGAAAGTGCCAAAAGATCTCAAGGATCTTAGGAAGACATCTAAAGCAATCATCTCAAACAATTATGAGTTAAAAACATTGAAAATTGAATGATTTCATTATTTTTTAAACTCAACACTTTTTGAATAAGAAGTTGAATTATTTTTATTTGAAGTCATTTCAAATTGATAATCGTTCAATTGTTATTTAAAAATTGAAACTCAACACTTTCGATTACAAATTACAAATTCAAAAATGCAACAATTAAAATTGTAACGTTCAAAGTCTAAATGCAGCACTCTGAATTTTCAACGATTCAAGGCTTTCCATTTCAATCAATTCAGATTCAAATTGTTTAGTTTTTAATATTTGATTTATAATTGCTTGTTTCGAATGTACAATTGAATATTGCTGAATATCAAAGGAATTGCTCTTTTTTAATTGAAAATTTCCAAATTGAATGGTTCAAAAATGGAATATTTTATACTGAAAAAATATTTTAATATGACTTAAAATTGACATTTTTGAGTTTGCATTTGCTCAACTACTGAGGCTTTCGAATTGAAAGACTTTATTTTCCATTTCAAAACGTGTAAATTGTTTAATTCTGAAGAGATCTCATAAGTAGAATCGTCGAAAAATACATTTACTGACATTTCCCGGTTTTACGTGCTCTCAAAAAATTCTCGGATATTTCCCGATTTCCCAGGTTACCCAGTCCAGCGGCCACCTGTAAAATGTTTATCACAGATTCATCAATTCATGTTTCGCGAAAAAAAATTTACTATTTTACCTGAAAAATTAACAGAAAGCTTATACTACTATTCCTTTTCTCTCTTTTACTATATATGACATCATACACACATGAATCACGGAAGGGTTCGTAAAATTTCACGAACTCGTATTTCCTTTCGCTGACCAGCATTAGGATTCGAACCCCGGATAGTGTGACAACTCAGAGACAAACTGGTATATAAACCAAACATGCTACTAACTGAGCCACGCTACTCTCTAAATACTTCTTCTATTACTCTTTTAATTGACCTACATTTTTCAACAAAAAGTATGTATAACATTTTTGTATAGTCTGCATATTCTGCAACAGACTTTCAAGTATTATGGATGGAGTAGAGGCGGTACGAGAATTCAAAGATCAGGTACTGAATAGCGAGAGAAAGCAACTCCTAGAGATGGCGGAAGATGAGAGAAGGAAATTTCATTTTTCATTAATTATTATTTATTCTGTTTTATAGTTTTTTCTTCGTTATTTGTATGTTTCTTAAAGACTTAATAAAGCAACGTATCAACAGTCATAGAACACATAATCACTAAAATAGAGAAGAGGAGAGTGTAAGAAAAATGAAAATAAAGCTAGGTAGAATCAGATCACCACCCAATAGGATTGTATCTAAAAAACAGAACAGGGAAGGAATTAGGAAAAAATAAGGGGAAATTAATTGAGAAAGAAGTGTGGACAGAGGATACATAGAAGGATTGTATGGAAAAAACGGAAAAGTTAGAATTTGAGAGGATAGTGTTGAGTGAAGAATGGAAGGAGTTAAGAGTAAAGATCAAGAATACTAAGATCACAAAGAAATTTAAAAATAGAACAGAAAAAGATAAATATTGGACAAAAGTTTGGTGAGACAATGAATTCAAGAAGAAGAAGAGGCAGGTTATTGGAGAGTATAGGTATTAGAAGAGAAGAAGAAGGGAAAGAAAAAATTATGTTGCAGCCAGAAAAAATTATAGAAAGTTATGTAAAAAGAGAGAGGAAAAGAAGGAAAAGAAGTTAGAGGAGGAAATATGTAGAATCAAAACAGAAGGGAAGGCATGGGAGTTTATTAATAAAATGAGGAAGAAAAAACGGGGAATGAGGGATGAGATTAGTATGGGTGAATGGGGGAAATGTTTCAAAGTCACGTTTCAAGGGTCGAGTGAAAAAAATACAGATAATGGGCAGAATAAATTAGAAGAAGACGAGAAGGAGTTGGAGGATGAAGAGATAGAAGCACAGATTGAAAGATTGAAGATGGGCAAAGCAGAAGCAGTGACGGGCTAAGTAACAAAGCGTGGATTAACAGTAGCGGGAAAAGCTGAAGGAAGTTTAAAGAAGTAGTAAAAAGAGTATGGAAAGGTGAGGAATTTTCCGAGGTTGAGTTTTTGTTTTCGGTCGAAAATAAAGTATGAAGAAAGAGAGAATAGAACGAAAGTGGTGGGGGAAAGAATTGAGAAAGTCAAGAAGTTTACGTACGGCATGGGGAAAAATTATTAAAAGAAGTCTACAAGAGAAGAGTGATAATGTTTACGGCGCTAGCACTGAGTATTCTAAGGTATGGAGTGAAGCTGCAAAATTGAAAGGAATAGGAGGAGGAGGAAAGGTTGCATGAAAAATACACTAGATGAACGCTGGGACTGGACAGATAGACGCCATTGTGTATAGTATTAAAGGAGGTAGATAGGGAAAAAAAATTAAACAATTAACAGAGGTTTCAAGTACGAAGAAATACTACTGGAAAGCGAGGGCAGAGCTATAGTGGAAGCATGCTCAAAGGAGAGAGGAAATAGAAGAGGGTAGTATAATAGAATGAAAGAAAGAGAAATATACTTAAGTAGATGTGGATGGTCAAAAGAGTGGGTCGAGAAAAGGCATGAAAGGGGAACGGAGATACAACAAGAGTTGATAGGGAGTGATAAAGAAGTTTTTAAGCAAGGAATAGAAAATAAAATAAGAGAAGCTGAATGTAATGAGAAATATAAATATATAAGAGTAGAGGGAGCAGAAAAATATTTAGAGAAAGAATGAGACAGAAGATCTCAAAATTGAAATGGGTGTGTGAGATCTGCAAATGCTGAAGAGTGGAATAAGTCCTGGGATAAAGAGGAAGGAAGAAGGTGTATGTTATGTGAGCTAGGCAGAGCAAAATTAAAGCATGGGCTAAATTATTGTGAAAAAATAGATAAAGAAAACATGATAATGGGAAAGATCCTGCATGAAAAGAGAAAAGGAGAGGGGTTGGATTGGCTAAGGGAATTGGAAAGAAAGAAGAAGGATAGAAGACGGGAAAAAATAGAGAAATAACTAGTCTTGCTGGTAATAGGAATTAAAAAAACGTAAGATGGATAATTTGTGTAATGAAAAGATATATGACTAAGAGGCGGAAATGAAAAAAATGGAGAAAAGAAGCGAGCAATAATTACGGGGCATAGCTTGAACAGGATATGTTAAGGCAAATAGTTGAGGCGATGGTAGGAATGCGAAGTTTAGGGCGAAGCGCTGAAACTAGGCATTGGTAAAAATCGTTAGGTTAATGCGTTAAGCCGTTGAATTAAAGCGGTAGGTTTAGGCGATATGTGGATTATTTGTGTAGCGAAAAGATATGTGACCAAAAGGCGGAAATGGAAAAAATGGAGAAAAGAAGCGAGCAATAATTACGGGGCATAGCTTGAACAGGATATGTTAAGGCAAATAGTTGAGGC
>JAUMHM010000079.1:22402531-22423626 GCA_032362435.1 Melikaiella ostensackeni
ACATTAAATCTTTACAACTTCAGTTGATTCACTAAATATCTTCATTATCCATTACAAATGAATTATGACTTTATAAGTATTTCATTAAATTATAGTAACTGTCAAGTGGAAAGTTACTTTTCTGAAACTTCTTTCTTTTCGTGCTAGTCTGTGAACAAAAGTGGTTCTTTTTGACAACATAATTTGATTCTTTTGGACATATTTTCGAAAATGAGTGAATTTCACACCGCAGTGATTCTGTTTTGTTGCATCTCCATTGGATCACGAAAATTGATTCTATTTAACACTCTAGTTTTTTGTGCAGTAAATAACACAGGCCGACAACATTTGTACCCAAAGACCGGGCTAGGTAATCCCGAAAGATTTTGATGTCCTAAAAACGAATCCGCTGTCCAAATTTTTCGTATACTTTAGGGTTTCGAGATATTCTAACCTAAAAGTGGGAAAATGACCATTTTCAGCCATATTTAAAGCCAGATCAGTGAGCAGCGACTTTTTTCTCTTAAGACTGCTAACGCCATCGATTAGTACTTTTTTTATCTTTCATTTCCAATTTTGATCATCCAAAAACAAGTCCTTTCCTCCATGATATGGCACATCAACCATTTCAGTTTCACAATGAAAAACTAGTAAAGAAGGCGAAGAAAGTGAATAAAATTATGTTATTCAATTGTCCAAAGGTTTTTGAATTTGCTGAATCCAAATTTGAGCTCAGATTTGCAAAATTCAAAATGGCAGATCCAATATAACGGACTAAAGTTTTAAGAAATATTTGGTTTTGTACAAAACTCAGTGTCTTAAGGTTTTTGAGATTGCTGAATCCGAATTCGAGCTCAGATTTGAAAAATTCAAGATGGCAGAACCAAATTTTAAGATATACTGATTAAACAACTCAAAAAACACTCAATCGAAGAAAATTTAGCTCTGAAAAGAAGTGATTAAATATCAAAAGGAAACTTTCAATGAAATACATTGGACATATATTTTAGTATTTTTAAGTAACATAACTATTTATCGAGTCACCAGTCAATGAAGCATATACGTATAGTGGCGTTCCCGGTTTGTGAATTTTGGGAAAGATAGCCCTGCAACGGTATAGTTCAGTAATAACTTGATAAATTTGAGGATCACTTTCATATTTAAAACTTTATAGTCTTTCCCCTAATCCGCTCTTTTCCCCTCTTTTAAAGAATTCTTTTTTTCCATTGTTTTCAAGAAACTTCCCCTCTTTCACATTTTTCTCCTTGTTCCACTTGAATGACAAATAAATTAATAGAACCCAATAAGAAAATCCAACTAGTTTTAGTTAGAAGTTAATTTTTTTTTGTTTGAGAGTCTACTTTTATATTTTTGGTTCGGAATTCATCTCGTTTGTTCAGAAATTCTGCTGTTTGGTTGGAAATTCAACTATTTTGTTGAAGTGCAACTATTTTGTTGAACTATTTGGTTGAACTACTTTGTTAAAAATTCTTTTTTTTTGGCTTAAGATTTATCTCTTTGGTTGAAAATTTAACCATTGTGTTCAACATTCGTTTCATTTTTGGTAGAAAATTAATGCTTTCAATTAAAAATTTAACTATTTTATTTTTGGTTGAAAATGTAGCATTTTTAGTTCAAAATTCAAACATTCGGTTGAAAATTTGTATTTTTGATAAAAAATTAACCTATTTGGTTAAATCATCTTTTTGGTTGAAAATTCAACTATTTGGTTGAATGTTAAACACTTTCGACGAAAATTCATTTTTTTGTTGTTGAAGATTCATCATTTTAAAGTCGGGTCCAAAAATCCTGACACCTGGCTTTGAAGCTTTATTACTCAGCGAAAAAAAATCGCGGAATGTTGAGTCAAAGACAAAAATATTCTTCAATATTATACTTGTAAATCAATGTCCGTTTAATTTTCGTCAAAAATTGTTTGTCTTTCCTGTGACAGAAAATATGTGAAAAAAACAGGAGAAATGACACTTAACTTTCACTACGTCGACTTTGAGGTCCTCCACACGCTCAAAAATTGGTACCAAAAATTTGAAAAAATTCATGAGTATTCTGTAACATGTACTTAATAAATGGCAATTTGGCTTACGGAAGCTTGACCCTTTTTTTTGGAAGGGACCTCTTTCACGCTTAAATTGGACAATACTGAGAAAGGACGTTTTTTTAATACGAGTTTTCCAGTATTGAAACTTTTTAAGAGCGTAATTATTCCGACGCTTTTAATTCAGACATTAATAATTTTAATTGACCGTTCCACTTTTGAGATTAAACCGCTGAATAGAGAAGCTTCCTTCAAGCTAGAGTTCAACTTAAAATCTCTATCCAGAGCCGAGATAATTATTTTTTACATTTTAAACTCTACTTATTAAAATAATAATTAAAGTGAAGTGAAAAAAATCGCCATTTGTGAGGTACATGTTACAGAATACTCATGAATTTTTCAAATTTCTGGTACCAATTTTTGAACGTGTGGAGGACTTCAAAGTCGACGTAGTGAAAGTTGAGGGTCATTTTTTCTGTTTTTTGACACATTTTCTGTCACAGGAAAGACGAAAAATTTTTGATGAAAATGAAACTGACATTGTTTTACAAGTATAATGTTGAAGAATGTTTCCTTCTTTGACTCAACATTTTGCGATTTTTTCTCGCCGAGTAATAAAGCTTCAAAGCCAGGTGTCAGGACTTTTGGTCCCGACTTTAGCTTAAACTGCATCTCTCTGGTTGAAAGTTGAAATATTTTGTTAGGAATTCATTTTTTTGGTTGAAGACTTATCTCTTTGGTTGAAAATTTAACTATTGCGTTTAAACTTCCTTTCATTTTTGGTCTAAAATTTATCTTTTTTAGTTGAAAATTCAAATATTTTGTTGAAAATTCATGTGTTTTGTTGATAATTTGTCTTATTGTTAGAAAATTAAACTTCTCAGTTAAAAAATCATCTTTGCAGTTGAAAATTCAAGTATTTGGTTGAATGTTGAGCTCATTTGACGAAAATTCATTATTTAAGTTGAAATTTCATCTCCCTGATTGAAAGTTGAACTGTTTTGATACAAATTCATTTTTTTGGTTGAAAATTCATCTCTTTGGTTGAAAATTTAACTATTGTGTTCAAAATTCGTTTCATTTTTGGATAAAAATTAATTCCTTTAATCGAAAATTTAATTATTCCATTTTTGGTTGAAAATGTATCAGTTTTAGTTTAAAATTCAACCATTGGGTTGAAAATTCAACTATTTGGTTGAATGTTGAACCCTTTTGACGAAAATTCATTCTTTTTTGTTGAAAATTCATCTCTTTGGTTGGAAATTTAACTATTGTGTTCAAACTTCGTTTCATTTTTGTTTAACAATTATTTTCTCTAATCGAAAATCATTTTGTTCAATCGAAAATTCAATTATTTCATTTTTTCTTGAAATGTATCTTTTTTAGTTTGAAATATAACTATTTTGTTGAAAACTCATTTTGTTGATAATTCGTCTTTTTGGTAGAAAATTAATCCTCTTAGTTGAAAAATCATCTTTTCAGTTAAAAATTCAACTATTTGGTTGAATGTTGAGCTCTTTTGACAAAAATTAGTTTTTTTTTCTTGTTCAAGATACATCATTTTAGTTGAAACTTTATCTCTTTGGTTGAAAATTGAACTATTTTGTTTGAAAAAATTTTTTTTGGTACAGGATTCATCTCTCTTGTTGGAAATTTAACTGTTGTGTTGAGAGCTCGTTTCACTTGTTGTTGAAAATTGATCTTTTTTAGTTAAAAATTCAACTATGTGGTCAAAAATATATCTTTCTGATTTAAAATTCAACTAACTGGTTGAAAATTTTCGTTTTTTACATGAAAATCTAAGTAATTGGTTGAAAACTTATGTGTTTTGTTGAAAAATCGTCTTTTTTGGTAGAAAGTTAATCTTCTTAGTTGAAAACTCATCTTTTTTGGTTGAAAATGTAACTGTTTAGTTGAAAATTAATCTATTCCAGTTTTGTTTCGAGAACTCATGTTTTTATAGTTAAAAATTCAACTATTTGGTTGGAAATTCATCTTTTGGTAGAAAATTTATCTTCTTAGCTGAAAATTCATCTTCGTGAAAATATTCTAAAAAATTTGTATTTTTGGCTCAAAAATTCAACTATTTGGTTGAAAATACATCTTTGTAGGTTAAAAATTCATCTTTCTTGGTTGAAAATCAACTTTTTCATTGAAAATTCAACTGTCTTCGAAAAAAATCGCCTCGTCGGCTTGAAAATTTAACTATTTGGTTGATAATTCAACTGTTTGATTAAATTTCTTATTTTTTATTGAAAATTCGACTTTTTGGGTTGAAAATTCATCTCCTCTGGTGAAAAATCTTCTTTGGTCACCCAGGCGTATTAGCAACTTCACTACAAACGCGAAATGAGGGTTGGGGGGGGGGGGGTCGAAAATAACTCAAAATTGGTAATGTATTTTATGGACGGCCCCTAACCAGCATGATAATTGAACCAACTGGTTTCATTCATGCAAATTGGAATCGATAATTTTTTATTTATGAATCATTTTAAATTATATTTTACTTTGAATCTGACAAAAGCAAATTTACATTTTAGAGACATTAACGAAATTGTAAGAGAATTTTCATATATTCATTTCTTCTGTCTCTATTCAAGCTTGAGCTCTTTTTAATTTATTTATGTCTATCTGTAGTGATTGCTAAAAAGATTTATCTCTAGAATTTGTCATGACAGTTTTATCTAAGAATCTTATTTTTCGTTCAAATTTTTCCTCTTCATTAAAATAGAATGATTGCAGATGAGTTCACATTATTTTCGTTGATATATCGGAATGCTTCCCAAATAAAGAATTTGCATGTATTTTTTAAATTGTTTCATTTAAAAGTTTATAGTCTAAACATTTGAGGAAAGCGCTCATTTTTTAATTTTTAGTACTTAAAGCTTATTTGAAATTGGTTGGAAATGCCGACTTGGAATACTATATTTTGAATGAGTGGCCATTACGGTGACGTCCATTATACGGAGCGCAGAAAAAAGTAAAGCATGGGCAAATAATTTATTATAATTTTGAATTTGGTGACTTTCAACAATAATATTACATGTTGATATGGCTCTATTTCTTAATTTTCGATGTCACAAATAAATATTTTCACTCAAGCTTCCGAAAGAAACATCAAATAGTACATTTCATATCAAGTGTGGAAAGGCGTATTTTTTTAAAAAATACGTTCCGCACGTGATATGAACGATATTTTTTGTTCGCTGTATACCGAGAATAAGCCGAGTCGGTGTCGTTTTGCGTGCGGAAAGTTGGCTTTTCCGCACTAGTGTGGTAAAATTTTGTTGTGCGTTCGGAAAGTTTATTTTCCGCACACTTACAATTTTACCGCACTAGTGCGGAAAAATCAACTTTCCGCATGCAAAACGAAACCGTTAAGGCTTACTTTCGGTGTACGGCGAACAAAAAATTATTTAAGATTTCAAGTGGTTCCATCGTGCACTTCAAATGTTTGACATTTTCAATGCCAATAAATGTTGACACTAAGTGTCGATATAAAAAAAATTGAATGTAAAATGCGATTTTTTCAGAAAAACAGAATAACCAATTACTGGCAAGAACATCCTATATAATTAACGTAACGTCAATCATAAAAGCTCCCATTTTCGCAAGTATTTTTCCACTTTCAGAAATTAAATTTAAAAATGTGTAAACCTAGTATTGATTTATTTCTTATGAAACTAAACTTAGTTTGAAGTCCTTTATAAAATGCAATGATTATTTCCCGTATTCATGACACATGCAAATTCTCTATTGAAAAGTAACACACTTCAAGGATTTCGACAATCTTTAATTTTTCACGGATTCAATTCTAAAATGATTAATTTTTTATACTCACAATTTCACGATTTGGAAATCTGCTCAATTTTTCAACGCTTCAATTTTACAGGTTTCAAAACACAGGTTTTTGAACTTTTGAATATATGATGTCTCGAATTCAAATGTTTCAGTTTTAAAAATTATGATCTGAAACTGTCAGATTTTGAATAGTTTATTTTGAAATACTTTAAAACCATCAGTTTTTCATGTATAACGAGTGACTGCTGATATTTCACTCCGACTAAACCAAAATTTTTTATTTAAGAACAAAGTTAAAACTTTTTTGTCTAACTTTTCAGTGATACAATTTCTTTTAAGACTTCCGAATTCATTATGCATGTCATAAATCAATGTAAGTAGCTTAGGAAAAATGACTAGTGGGTTAGAATAAGAAAAAAATTTGTTTATAATGTTATAAACAAACTAATGAACAAAAGTAATTTTTCGTGTTTCGAAATGATCAGCTACTTCTAATTGATAAACGGATGCACATTGTAACTATTTTTCTATGAATAGGTTTAATTTTTTTGCGGAATCAACTGAAAATATCTTTCCAAAGACACTTTGTTGTGATATTTGCCATAGTGATGAAAACTCTTAATTATTTTGAAAAATTTTATAAGCAAATGCACATTTCGACCATTTTTTCATCAATAAGCTTGACTTTTTGCGAAATCAACACGAAATGTCTTGTCCAATACTCCTTGCTGTCATCTTTTTCATAATGCCAAAAACTGTTCATTATATAAACAATTTCTATAAACAAATGTACATTTTGACTACTTTCTGATGAAGAGACTTAATTTTTTTGCAAAATTAACTGAAAATGTCTTTTCAATGACTCTTTGCTGTCATATTTTTCATAATTGTAAAAATTGTTAATTCTATAAACAATTTTTATAAAGAAATGTACATTTCGACTATTTTTTCATAAATAGGCTTGATTTTTTTGCGGGATCAACCCTAAATGTCTTTACAAAGACTCCTTGCTGTCATATTTTTTATAATTATAAAAACTGTTAATTGAACAAACAATTTTTATAAACAAATGTAAATTTTGATGCTTTTTGATGAGTAGGCTTAATTTTTTTGCGGAATCAACTGGAAATGTCTTTCCAAAGACTCTTTGCTGTCAAATTTTTAATAATTGTAGAAACTTTTTATTGCATAAACAATTTTTAAAAAGAAATATGCATTTTGAATACCTTTTCATAAATATGTTCTAATTTTTTCGGGGATTTAATTCTAAATATCTTGACAAAAATATCTTGCTGTCATATTTTTCATAATAACAAAAATTGTTAATTCTTTAAACAATTTTTATAAAGAAATACACATTTCGACCATTTTTTCATGAATATGCTTGATTTCTTTGCGGAATCAACTTCAAATGTCATTCCAAAGACTCCTTGCTATTATCTTTTTCATAATGCTAAAAACTGTTAATTATATAAACAATTTCTATAAGAAAATGTACATTTTGACTACTTTTTGATGAATAGGCTTAATTTTTTTTTGCAGAATCAACTATAAATGTCTTTCCAAAGACTATTTGGTGTAAAATTTTTCATAATTGTAAAAACTGTTTATTGTATAAACAATATTTGTAAGGAAATATGCATTTTGAATACTTTTTCATAAATATGTTCTAATTTTTTCGGGGAGTTGATTCGAAATTTCTTGCCAAATATACCTTGCTGTCATATTTTTCATAATAACAAAAATTGTTAATTCTTCAAACAATTTTTATAGAGAAATGTACATTTCGACCATTTTTTCATAAATAGGCTTGATTTTTTTGCGGGATCAACCCTGAATGTCTTTCCAAAGACTCCTTGCTGTCATATTTTTTATAATTATAAGTACTGTTAATTATACAAACAATTTTTTATAAACAAATGTACATTTTGATTACTTTTTGATGAATAGGTTTATTTTCTTTACGGACATAACTCAAAATGTCTTGTCAGAGATACCTTGCTGTCACATTTTTCATAATAAGAAACTGTTATTTCTTGAAACAATTTGTATAAACAGATGAACATTTCGACCATTTTTTCATGAATAGGCTTGATTTTTTTTGTGGGATCAACTCGAAATGTCTTTCCAAAGACTCTTCGCTGTCAAATTTTTCATAGTGACAAAAACTGTTAATTATACAAACAATTTTTTGAAAAAATGCACATTTTGATAATTTCTTCATGAATAAGCTTGATTGTTGTTTAAACAATCAATAGCTTTTATCAATTTGAAAAATATGACAGCAAGGTATCTTTGGCAAGATATTTTGAGTTATGTCCGCACAAAAATTAAACCTATTCATCATAAAGTAGACAAAATGTACATTTTTTATCAAAATTGTTTGTATAATTGACAGTTTTTGTTACTACGAAAAATATTACAGCAATGAGTCCTAGGAAAGACAATTAGAGTTGATTCCGCAAAAAAATCAAGTCTATTTATGAAAAAATATTAAAAATGTGCATTTGTTTATAAAAATTGTTTAAAGAATTAACAATTTTCATCATTCTAAAAAATATGTCAGCAAGGAGTTTTTGGCAAGACATTTCAAGTTTATTTCCGCAAAAAAATGAAGCCTATTCATCAATAAGTAGTCGAAATGTGCATTTGTTTATAAGAATTGTTTATATAATTAACATTTTTTGATACTATGAAAAATATGACAGCAAGGAGTATTCGGCAAGACATTTCTAGCTGATTTCCCCAAAAGAATAAAGCCTATTCATGAAAAAATAGTCATAATGCGCATTTGTTTATAAAATTGTTTAAGTAATTGGTAAACAGCAGCTATTTGTGACTAATTGTAAGCGTAAATTAATATACGTCATATTTCATACAATACCTATGGACTTTGAAATAGCTAATCTTTGCGAATCACGAAAAAATTACCTTTGTTCATTAGTTTGTTTTTCACATTATAAACCATTTTTTTTCTTCACCCTAACCCACTGAAAATTATTGCTAATTTGTTATTACACTGATTTGTGACCCGCTTTAATGAATTTGAAAGTCTTAAAAGAAATGGTGTTACTGAAAAGCTAGACACAGAAAGTTGAATCTTTGTTGTTAAATAACAAATTTTGGCTTGGTCACGGTAAATACCGTGTGGATGCAGTAATTTTATGGTGAATTCCAAGTGATTGCAGTGATGGCATGATGAATTATTAGCGATTGCAGGTAATTTCGGGTGAATAAAAAATAATTTCAATTTAATACAAAGCTACTTCAAATAAAAGTAAGGCAATTTCAAATGATAGCATGCAATAAAAGCGACTGAACTCAGTTTTGAAAGTATTGATAGTGGGGATGTTCAAAAAACTCAAAACTTCGAGTTGACTCGAGTCTTGATAATTCAAAATTGCTGGAATAGTATGATGTAAATTTTTCAAATCTACTTTTTAGACATATTCAGATCTAATTCAACACCAAGAAATCAAAAATGCTATTTTTAAAATATATCCGCGTGTGTGTGTAACTCGAGGAGTAACTTGTTTCCGTAAAATTGGTCATTTCAAACCGATTTTTTTTTGCATCCACATTTTCCTCAAAATTTCCTTTATGAGCATATTTTTCCCCTACATTTACTGTAGTATGAAAATTTCATCGTAGATTCGTAGTTTTTTTCGAGGCGCATTGATTTACGTATTCACGAGTCTTCCATGATCTTTTAGGATCAAACAATACCGACTTATAAATCTAAAAAAAATCTTTACAGGAACATTTATTTATGATTTTGAATACAATACTATTGTAACTTAAGAAGTTGTTCTTTGTAACAAGACACACTGATTGACCATTTGATGGTTTCTCTGATTTTCTGGAAATAAGATTTTCGATAAGACAGAAACGTCAACTTTAAAAGCATTGAAAGCAGTGTCTTAGTATTATTTTTTTGTTTGAGAAACCCCCTCTATGAAGAAACAAATTTGTTTGATGCCGATGAGGAAGCAAAGTGTTCATAAATTAAGTACAAGTAAATGCATCCATAGTAGGTTGAGCCGAATTTTTTTTTTTTAATTTTCAAAAATCCACGAGACTTAAAGTTTGTGTATGATACAAGTAGTTTATCATGAGAATTTGAATACGATAAACAAATAATTAAGGTATCGCAAGCGTATTCAAGTGTTAAACGGCAAAGAGCGCAAAATTTGTTTTATACCTGACACATATTCTGAATGACAAAAATGAAGAATTCAATACAAAAGATTACATAATTCCACTTATTCTGACCAAAAATATCTAAATTTTACGTTTTTCTTCGTTTTAAATAACCTTAGAATCCATGAAAATAGTGTTAAAAATCTGATACAATCACACGTCTTTCGGTTTTTGTTTTTACTTCTCTGAAAACTTTCTGCCATAAAGGTATATACCATGCAATAGGAGGACCATATTTTAATATATTTTAAATAATTAAAATAGTGAAATTAGTTCATAATTATGTAAAATTCTATTTAATATAATTTTAGTTAATTCAGATCGCAAATACTTGCGTAAATATTTTCTATCGTACAACTAATTTAATGAACATAAAATATCAACTCGAAGATCAAACTACTTTTGAAAGAATGCAATTCCTTGCATTAAATTCTGACAATGCACAACATACACGCACATTATGGTAGGGTATAAACTTATCAAATCGCATCTTTTAAGTGAAAATTTAAAGCGGAAATTGCTTCCTTTTTATGAGAAAATGTATGTGATTGCAATAACGCTTGTACATTAATTGCAAGAGCTATATACCCCTCGAATCTAAGTTATACCTTTTTACCTTATGAGAACATTTTTTAGAGTTAACGCGAACAACTCAAATTGATAAAAATATTTAAAAATGATGATGAAGGAATTTTTTTTATTAAATTAAGTCTTTTATCTCTAATGTTGTCATAACTGACAGACAATAAAAGTGAGCACGAAAGTAATCTTTTATTTGTCGAGATGTAAAGATAAAGAAGTTCTTTGTTTGAAATGTTCCACGCTGGAGGTCAGCAATTTCGAGATGATTATTAGTTTGCTAATGTCGTGGATCTTTTTAATAGCGGCAGATTCTGATAAGATGAGTAACTTTACACCCATGCAAAATCAGCAAAGAATTTTTTGACTCGTTTTACTCGATCAGACAGGCAGACGTTATTAAACCACACGTGTCACTCATATTCCATGTGATTGTCTTCATACAGATGGAATATTAAATTACGAGCGCACAAGGATTCGCGAAAGACTTTTAATTGCATCCAAATGACTCTCGCACGCGGGAATTACAAAGCGTGCAAATCTACTTGGGCGAATTGTTATATGAATATTGTGAAACTGCAAATTGCAATAAGTCCATGAAGGTGTTGTTTTTTATTAGTCTTGTGCATTTTGTCGGATCGAATGTGGCATTTTCGATTCTACGCGCTTGCAATTTCGGATCGGTTTATTCGATCCGATCGACCAGCGCATCGAATGTCGCAAAACCGACAAGAAACCGCAAAACCGACAAAATTTAAATTTGCCTGAAAAATGAAGTTTTTAGAAAGCTTCAATAAATATGCTTCGAATCCTTATACTTATTATTTCCACAAGCGACTGAAACTTAATAAAACAAAATTTCTATCAGCAACATATTAATATGTGACGTTGAAAATTAAAAAGCAGTAAAATTGTTACTTATTCAGTTAGGAATTTTTTACGGAAGTAAATTAAAGACAATTTAATAACTGTATGGTGCGGCGAAACCTATTTTAAATAAATTTTTGAAACTTGAATGTTAGATTTGAGATCATTATTAGCGAATTAGGCATTTATAAAGTTGAACTTGTCAGTACAGGACTTTTCAATTCATATCCTTATTATAGGAGTGTAATTGAGTTCAATAAATTTCTCAAATGCTGTTCAGTAAAGAATCATAAATTCAGGAATTCTTAAAATATAATGATTTTTTAAACTTATCATTTCTTACTAAGCACAATTTGAGAAATTTATTAAACATAATCACAAACCTAAGCTAAGGATATGAATGGTAAGGCCCAATATTAACAAGTTCGATTTTGTAAGCGACTAATTGGAAAATAATAATAATATTTGAACTTTTGAATTTCTGAAATTTTAATTATACGAAGAAAGAAACTCAAAAATATTTTTATAAATTATAATGATTAAATTTGGTCTTAATTTGTTCGTAGGATGCCAAAGAACAGTAATCAAAAACAAAATCCGATCTGCAAACAACTTTTAGTTAAAATCAATTAAAATCGGTTCCACTTTGCTTTTTATAATATTATATAAAAATATTATATTATACAAATTTCAATTTAATACTATAAAAGTCAAAGAAAATTTGAGGTACATATATTACATTAAATTTCTCATTCCAAACTTATACATCCACATGCCAGAAGTGTAAAATGAACATTTAAAGAAACTGTTTTTCGACGAAAAAAAAAATGAAATCAAAGTTAGGGTTATAACAATAATACTGGGCTACCCTTCAGTAGTGCCCCCACTACTCTGTTTCTCGCTTGACAATATTGAATAAAAAAATATTTATTTAACTTGTAAAACCTGTAAAAAAACCTTTTACAAATCATGAACTGAACAACATCTACAGACTTCTTATGATTAGTTATTATGTAATCCTATAACAAATTTTACTTAAGAAATTAAAAACTAATGACAGATTTCCAGCGATATATATATATATATATATATAGTATTGTCCTCATGACTCTCTGGATCTGCAATCTGTATTTTTCATGCATCGGTTTTTATTTTGAGAATTATAAATTATTATTATTTTTTCACATTTTTAAAATGCATTTTGTCAGTCGAATACTGACGGGCCGATCGAATCAAAAAAACTGATCCGACGTTAGCACGCGTCGAATGTCGGTTTTTCGACATTGGATGCGCGTCCAATGTTGGCTTGAAATCGAGTCAAATGCCTTTGCATACGTCTATTTCTTATGTTTTGATGGGTCCAAATCAAGACATGTGCGGCATATCACCCTTGCAGCATATCTCCCCTGCAGCATCTCTCCGCATCAAATTGCTAATTTTGCAGTAAGCTTCCCAAACCCAATTGCTCTTTTAAAATTAAAGATCTAACCATTTATAACTTTAATTTGGTGATAATGAATTCTCTTTTGTTAAAGCTCCTTCGGCTTAGGGAATACATTCTTATCATGTTTCTCGCACTTCGCACTCGATTAAAGTATGCACAAATTCCAAAATTTGCTATATTATGTTGAAAAAATTTTCCGTTGAACATTTCATTGCTATGCGTCTTATTAAAAATGGGCTTAACTAAATTTATAGATCTTTCTGAGATGAATAATTTTGCTTTTTAACACTTTTTGCGCTTCTTGCATAGTTTTGCTTGAAAATGCAATTTTTAATTCAAAATAAAATTTTTCACGATTAACACAATTATAGATACGTATTATCAACAAATAGTTCCAAGTAAATTTATAGATCTGTCAAAGATAAATAATTTTTCTTAGGAACATTTTTTTCGTATCTCTCATAATTTTACCGAAAAATGGAATTTTTTATTCTTAATATCATTTTTCACGATTAAAACAAAAGCTTCGCATCTTATCAAAAAATAGTATTGAGCAAATTCATAGATCTTTTTGTTATGAACAATTTTGCTTCCGATCGAATCAATTTCAAATCATGCGGGCCAGCAGGTGACATGCTCAGAAATGGTTTGCCAATGAAATACGTTTTTGTACATGGAAATGGAAATTTCCATTAATGGAAAAAAACTATAGCGACATTTTTACATTTTCTACGAATATTTTAATCTTTCAAGGGTAAAATTTTTTTTTACAAATTTTACTTCAAAAACCATGCCTTTTTGCAATTTTTGAGATATTAAGGTTTTAATTGTTTCATTTTATCCAGTTTTTCGTACTCTTTCAAAATTCACGAAAAAGTTTAAAAATAATGAAAAATGGCAAAGTTATATCGACTTTTTGAAATGAAGAAATTTTTTTTCAAAAACTCAATTTTTTTCTTGAAATTCTTAGAAATATTAGGTTCTGATATACTCGTAGTTTACTTGCCATAAATTTTCCATTTGGTATTTTTTGGTTTTTCGGGAGGAAAAAAATTATTCTTGATTGTTTTTTTTTTCAAAACCTTGCCCTTTTTGCAATTTTTGAGATTATAGACAGCAGAATATCCATGACAAGAGCTAAAAGATGAGAAAAATAAGAAGAAGAAGGAAAATCCATGGAAGTGGAAAACCCAGAAAAAAAAGATGACAAAAAGAAGCTCAAAGAAAAAGTTTTGCAGACTTAGACGCATTATATCGTTGTCAAATTAAATAACATTTTTATTATTTGAAGTAAAAAATAATAGTAAAATACAATACATGCGAGAGCAGTAAGAAAGGCAGAATTTTTTCCCTTCGAAATACAAATACACCCCAGGTTTAAAAGTTATGGGAAGTTGACTTTACAATATTACCTATCACTCCGAAAAATTTCAGAGAAAAAAATGTAGCTGTTTTGAGAAAATTTCGTGTTTTAATTTTTCAAAACAATTGAAATATTTTCACATTTTTTATTCTTTCTTCGTTTTTTTCATCGGTTTCGAAAGTGTGAAAAAAACTTGATAAACTGGAACAAAAAAAACCTTAAAATCTAAAAAATTGCAAAAAGGGCAAGGTTTTGAGTAAACAAAAAATCAAGAATAATTTTTTTCTTCCAAAAAACAGAAAAAATGGGAAGTTTATGGTTAGTAGACTATATTAGTACCAATTATTTCTAAAAATTTCAGGGAAAAAGATGGGGTTTTTGAGAATAATTTATTTTTCCTTTTTCTAAAAAATCGAAAAAACTTGACTATTTTTTATTATTTTTTGCGGATTCTAAACGAGAACAAAAAACTGAATGAACTAAACTAAGAAAAACCTTAAAATTTCAAGAAGTGAAAAAATCGCACTGTTATTTGTGCAAAATATGAAAAAAACTCACTTTACACTTCAAAATTAAAAATATTGGTAAAAATGTAAAAATTTTGCTATGTTGATTGAAAATATAAGTGTCTCCTTATTTTCCACGTAACAAAATCATATTTCTCTGGTAAGCCAATCCTGAAAATGTGAGCTACCGGCCTGCTTAATTCGAAATGGGTTCGGTCTTCTAAATATTTTCTTTTGTATCTTGCATGGTTTGACCGGAAAATATAATTTTTCATTTTTTAAGAAGCATTTTCGATAGATAAAATCAGAACCGTTGGTCAAAAGTGGCTGGTTAACGAACTCGTTCTTTCTTTTTAGGCCTTAAATGAGAAAGTAAAAATATCCATGTCACGCGTATATAAAGCTGTCTCCGGTAAAACAAGGATTTATTTTATTTATGTTTTTATCAATGAGGGAAGTAATCCACCTGTATCGGTATTTGTGTTTTGTGGGAGTTTTATCAAAAATATGCTGGCTACTTATTATTTCAAAAGTTTATTAACTATTTGTTTCGTAAAATTGTAATTCGGGTAAAACTTATATATTTTGATAAAAACTCCAGTAATAGAATATTGTAGAGAATATTTTAAGAATAAAATTGATGGAAATTGTAGCAGAATTGCAACTGTTATCTGAAGCAAACGAAAAAACACAAAACACGCTAAGCGCAATGAAGCTATTTTCCAAATTTTGTAAAGCATTTTAACGATTATTTAATTTTGAAGTTTTGTGTAACCCTGGAATATCCTTAAATAAACTTAATAATTTTAATTTTAATTTTCATTTGTCATAAAAAATTTGTTAAATTATCACTGAATCCCTATAAAAAAATTCATTTCGCAGGGAGTTTTTAAAAACTTTTCGTCATTGCCTTGAAATATTTTTAAATATTTGAAATTAAGAATTTAACTTATTTCAGTACATGTACGTACGGACGTGGATTCAGCGAGCTTGATTTTTTTTACATTCTGTGTTCCGTTATCAGAAATTCAGATCTCTTCATTATCACGATATTATGAAAGTATATCATACTATTAATGCCATCGCTTTTTAAATATTGTTACTTGTCCAAAATATTCAATATTTATATCTATTGTCACGTTATAAGTTCCATAATAAATTATTTCAGAATTTAAAACGTTTATATTACAATCGTGTTAGATTATTTATAATTGAAGTATGTTTAAGTATTAATTTAAAATTCTGTCAAACATTTTACTTGCTTCCGCATCAAAGTAATGAAATAATAAGAAAAATTTTTTTACAAACACGTACTTTATTAAGAATTCTTTTTAACTTCTTGCCATAAAGTGAAATTTCTAAAGAAAATAAAAAATATCACTACAAGTGATTTTTCAATGTATGACGTATTTATGGAAAAAAATTTCTTGTTATTTCATTATTTTGATTAGGAAAGTAATATAAAAAATGTGAAGCAATTTGAATTTGCCGCCCAAAGATTTCAAGGTTTTCATGCAAAACTACCGTAATAATTTAACGACTATTTTTATAGTCGCTCAACGATTAGCGTAGTCTGGTTCCCACCTATTTGCATTATGTTTCACCCCCATGTATCCGACGTCGGATAATTTTTATCTGGAGGCAGATTCACAACTTTATATGTAGTTGTCAACTATTTGCAATTCTCGAAATCGACTGTTTTTTTCCTGCACTGAATCACCCTGAAAGTGAATCAAATATTCATCACTTTGAGAAGGAAATTCCGTTTTCTAATTATATCTAGAAATTGTAAGAATAACTTCTTTAAATTCAACACCACGATTAAAAAGGCGAAACATATAATAGTTTGAGAATTCTTCCTCGTTGATTGATTATGTTTTATGCAACTCTTTTCCTTTTGATTTGCATTCAACTGATTTCTTTAGTTTAATGATTGAAAAGATTGATATTTGATATCTTGTTTTTTAAAGATCGAAATGAAATCTACTTTCTTATGGAAATTTTTTGTGTACTGAAAAAGGAACACCCAAAAAATTCACAAATCAAAATTAGACTTCGAGACTACCCACTTTTCCGGCTCATTAGTTTCCGCCCACCTTTTTTTTAATGACTAAGTTCTCTTAATTCTAATTATGCCAGAGCTAAAAAAATTCTCTTTCAAGGGTCAAATGCTCTTAAAATTATGTATAAAGTCAGCCAAGGATTAAGCCAGTTTGTCTATATTTTCAGTAGATATTGCAAAAATAGTGTAAATTTCAATGTTTTCTTAAATTTTCAATAACTTCCGTGATAATTAATATTTTTTAATGTTCTTGCGCTCATTTTAAATTTATTTTTTCACCGTATCGCAGCAGTTTATGAGAATGAATCCAAAAAAAATTTCCTATTACAGTGCAAGAACTTAAAGTTGCAACAAAGAAGTTGGAAAAATTTCAATATTCTTTGTGGTAAAAACAATACTTTTGTAAATATATGAAATGTGTAACCGTGAAGTTTCTGTAAAAATTCCTTAAGAATATATATTTATTTTATTTTCATTTTTATTTGCTTACAGATAAGATGTTTTTAAATTTTTCCAACTCTTTTGTGACATTTTAAGTTCTTGCACTGTAATAAGAATTCTTTAAGATCCATGCTGATAAGTTGTCGTGATACTGTTGAAAAACAGCTTCAAAATAAGCTCAATAACATTTAAAAATATTGATTATTACGGATGTTATTGAAAATTTAAGAAAACATTTAAATTTACACTATTTTTGCAATATCTGCTTGAAATATAGGCAAATTGGCTTCATTCTGGGCTCACTTTATACATAATTTTGAGAGCATTTGATCCTTCAAAGAGAAATTTTTTTCGCTCTGGCATAATTAAAATTAAAAGAACTTAGTCAGTGTACAAATTTGAGTAAGTTAGCAATTTTTAGAAATGTGTTATTGTTTTGGAATATTACATTTTTTTATTTTGAAAAATAAAATAATCTGAATAGATTGGTTCTAAGTCAACCCACATGGTTTCTTGTTTGATAATATAATTTGGATTGGATCATTCAACAGGAGACTTTTGATAATATAATTTGGATTGGATCATTTAACAGGAGACTATCATTGAGCAATAATTTCCATCCTTAATAAGGCTTGCTTCCTTGATGAACTACTTAATTACAATCATACACAATATTTTAATATTGCTTCAAATAAATCAATATATATGTTGCAAGATTGAATTAATTAATATTATGCGATATTGAATTCACTATTCAATATTGAATATCAAAGCAATTTTTAAAGGTTGTGTATGATTGTGATTAAGTAGTTCATCAAGAAAGCAAACCTTATTAATGATGAAAATTATCCAATTCAAATCATATTGTGAAACAACAAATCGAATATCAATCATATCAATTATTGAACTAAAGAAATCAATTAATCAAATGGAGAAGAGTTGCATGACACATAACCATTCAGCGGGGAAAAAGTTTTAAGCTATTATATGCTTCGTGTTTATGATTATGGTGCTGAATTCAAAGCAGTTATTCTTAAAATTTCTAGGTATAATTAGAAAATGGGATTTCCTCGTCAAAGTGATGAATATTTGATTCACTCTCAGGATGATTCAGTACAGGAAACAAACAATTGATTTTGAGAATTAAAGAATGTACAAAGTTATCCTTTGAATTTATTTCATTTCATATCTCGTTTAATATGAATTTACTTCTTCGATATTTTTACTTTAATATAATATTGCATACCAAATTATTTATAAAAATACGATGTTTAATTATTTTCAATGTTAATGGTATCAATTGTTCGTTAACAGAAAAACAAAATATTATAAAAGCTGTCTGTCGATACAGATATATTACTTCCCTTATTGATAAAAACATAAATAAAGCAAAACCTTGTCTTACTGGAATCAGCTGGTTTTATCTATCGAAAATAATTTCAAAAAAATAAAAAACTCATTTTTTGGCCCAGCTATGCAAGATAAAAAAAATGTTAAGAAGATCGAATCCATTTCAAATCATGCAGGCCAGCCGGTGATACGCTCAGGATTGGCTTGCCAATGAAATCTGTTTTTATACGTGGAAAATAAGGAGACACGAACTTTTTTAATTAACAAAGCGACATTTTTACATTCTTTTGAATATTCTTGAATTTTGAAGGTCAAATGAGTTTTTTGCAAATTTTTCGTTAAAAACCGTCCCATTTTTTCAATTTTTGAGATATCAAGTTTTTTCTTAGTTCACTTTGTTCAGTTTTTTGTACTCTTTCTAAATCCACAAAAAAAATATTTCAAAAATGGTCAAGTTTTTCCGATTTTTTGGAGAAAATTTTGGGGAAAATTTTGTCCGAAAATCTTACCTTTTTTCCTAGAATTTTTGAAAATAAGAGGTACTTGTATAGTCTACTTATTACTTATTTATGCATACTTATTTCTGATTCCTTTTTCAAAACCTTGCCCCTTTTGCAATTTTTGAAATTCAAAGAAAGAATAGAAAATGTGGATCTATTTCAATTTTTTGCAAAATTAAAACACGAAATTTTCTCAAAACAGCAACATTTTTTTCGCTGAAATTTTCAGGAGTGATAGGTAATATTGTATAGGTAGTTTACCATAAATTTTAATCCTGGAGAGTATTTATATTTCGAGAGAAAAAAAAATCTTACCGTTCTTGAATTTATTGTATTTTACTGCTATTTTTTACTCAAAATCAAAAAAAATTTATTTTATTTGAGACAACGATATAATGCGTCAAAAATTGCAAAGCTGGTAACTTTTTCTTTGAGCTTCTTTTTGGCATCTCCTTTTTCGGGATTTTCTTCTATCTTCGATTTTTCTGTTTTTTCTTCTTTTTCCCGTCTTTTGGCTCTTGTTGTGGATGGTCTGCTGTCTAAAATTCCAAAAATTTCAAAAAGGGCAAGGTTTTGAAAAAAAAATCAAAAATAATTTTTTTCTCCTAAAAAACAAAAAATGCCAAATGGGAAATTTATGGTAGGTAGGCTAAATCAGAACCTATTATACCTAAAAATTTCAGCGTAAAAGCGGGTTTTTGAGAAAAAAAAATTTTCCCCAATCTCAAATGATTGAAACGACTTTACAATTTTTTATAGTTTTCAAACTTTTTTACGGATTGTGAAAAAGTCCAAAAAACCGGAGAAACTGAAACAAGTAAGAACTTAATATCTCAAGAATCGCAAAATAGCACGATTTTTAAAGTATAATATTCGTAAAATATGTGAAAATTCGCTATGATAATTTAAAAAAATTCATGTCTCCTTATTTTCCACGTATAAAAACATATTTTGTCCAACACCCACGTCGAAAATACCACTTTTTTCGACTAAAAATAGTGGCGAAAACGATCGATTTCTCGATTGATGACGTGAGCGTTGAGAAAAGTAGGCAAAAACCCACTAGTGTGGAAGGCTGCATGATTTGAAATGGATTCGTTCGACTTTAAAATTGTTCATTACAAAAAGATGTAAAAGTTTTCCTAATACCATTTTTTCATAAGATGCATAGTCTTTGTTATGTTCCTGAAAAATGACCTTAAAAATAAAAAAATCCATTTTTCGGTTAAACTATGCGAGATACGAAAAAAATTTCATGTAGAAAAGTTGTTTATCTTAAAAAGATCTATTAATGTAATTTCAACCATTTTTTGACCAGATGCATAGTTGTTGATTTAATCGTGAAATATTTTATTAAAAATTATAAATTCCATCTTCCAGAAGAACTATGCGAGATACGAAAGAAATTTTGAGAAGCAAAATTATTTATTTCAAAAAGTTCTATAAATTTAATTAGGCTATTCATTGAGAAGACGCATAGTCGTTGTTTTAGCGTGAAAAATATTATTGTTATTGGTTTATTCAATTGAATCTGTTTTACTTTCAGAGGTTTCATTTTGTCACATACATTTAAGTAACTGTTCAACTAATACCTCATTCCTCGACATGTGTATCATGTTCTTAATTACAATATGATGTGATATTTTTTAGTTGGCAGATAAGATAAGTGAATGAGGTAATTCTTAATACTGTTACGAATTTTAATCTTGATCACGAGCTTTGATATGAGATATTGAATATTTTATAACCATTTCTATGTTATTGTGCATAATGTTAAGTTTCGTAAGATTCTTGACTATGATGATTTTCTTCTAATCTTGACTTAATGACAAAGAATTTTCTTACTTTTGAGTAACATGTGTGACATATATATATATATATATATTTAAAAAAAAAATTGGTTAAACAACCACCGCAGGGTCCCCTGGGAGCGACTGCCATCCATGA
>JAUMHM010000079.1:22447748-22459414 GCA_032362435.1 Melikaiella ostensackeni
ACATCTTCTTTACAATTTTATATACTTTGGGTCAATAAAAAAACGATGTCTTTCAAAAAACCAGCAAAGATGTCATTCAATAATTTTAAATAACCTTATAGTGTTTTTTTTAAAATTATTTTGCAAACACAAATAAAAATAAATCTTAATTTACATATATGAAGGCTTGGAAAGCAGATCTGATTATTATTCCGACCTAAAAAATATTTTTAACCACTTAAGTTAGATACACAGTAAATCGCAGAGATATCTTTTATCTGAAGTTAGATAAAAACGTTGCAAACAATGGAAAACTTCGTATGAAGTTGTGAATGTAGTTGTGAATTCGCCCCTTACACTTATTGCGAATAATATGAATAGAAATAAGAGGTTTTGTGTTATTCTGCAATACCTTTTTACACAAAAAATTTGAATTGAATAATTCCAAGACACGAAGACGTCGTATGTCCGTGACGTATAAATGACGGGGAGACATCTTTGCTACATTAAAATGTCTTAAGGATATCTTTAAGATATAGAAGTATAGTAGGACGTCTTTGTGATGTCGTAAAAATGTCGTAAAGATGTCGTAAAGACGTCCTCCATTATTTTGTCCACTAGGGAGATTTATTCACAATACGAAACTGCGAAATTTGTATCAAACTGTAATACAATATAAATAAAAAGCTGCTTTGTAATTTATTTTTTCGCTTAAAATATTAATAATTTTTTTTATAATTAGTATGTAGTTGAATTATTTGTGTAACATCTCAAAATAATGGCCAATAATTAAAACTGCAGTTGAAGAATTTAAGGAAATTACATTTTCAAGTGATAGGGAATTTTTATTATTTCACTTTTCTTCTAATTTTAGAATTTTGATCACAAATTATTTAAACTTGATTATTTTTAATACGATGTGCGAACGTGCCAAACATGATTTGAAAAGATATTATTTGATTTAGCTTTTTTCACACTTTAAAACGGTCATAATCTTGAGTCTAATTCTAATAGAAGGGGCATTTGCAGCCCATAGAATGCGCCAGAATGCTGTCGTAAATCTTCCTAAAAGAGACTTTTAAACGTCTGGCCCTTTAGATGAACCTAAACTCCCAGTGCCGTTTGAGTTCCGAAATCGGCCAAAACAGTCCTTCAAACGGCACCGAGAGCCCAGTGCTATTTTCCAGTACCGTTTCAGTGCAGTTCGAATGTACATATTTCTTTGGTACTTGGTATAAGAGGGTTTTTGAGGTCGCCGTCTAGGATTTTTACGTCAAGAGTTACAAACTAAAAATGGCGGATCCAATATGGTGACTAAAGTTTCGAAATTTTCAGATATTTCTCTGCACTTTGGTACAAGGGTTTTTTTCAAGTAGCTGATTGAGCATTTGGCGTCAACGTCAAATGCTAAATTAGCGATTAAAAAAAAATCTTGTTTAGTTTATAGTTTGACAGTATATGTAAAATTTTTGAAATTTTAGCCGTCATATTGGATCCCCCATTTGAAATTTGTTACTGTTAGCGTTATATTCGAAATCAGCGACCTCGAAGATACGTTTTCACTCATTTTCATACAAATCCGACAGAATAATGAATTCTGGCCAGTTTTCTGCGTCTCTCAGCCCACTGTACGTGCGCCACCACGGGTTCTGATTCGGCGCAGCATTTTTGTTTGATTAATCGGAGACAAAAAAATTACCACTCTGAAATTCAGAGATCTTATAGAGAAGAATTTCAGCTCTCTTTCTAGACTATTCAAAGAAACCTCAAAACGTTCCGAATTTGAAAGAAGGAAATTTATTTTTGACCTCCATTTTTGAAGGTCAATCATTTATTCTTTGAAAAAATGCTTATGATAAATAAAAGCTGTGTAAGAAAGCCTATCGAAACTGTACTAGAACATTTTTTTCATTGCTATTGAAGGAGTCAAAAATCGCCAAAATTAGTAGCATCAGCACAAAACTCAAAAATGACACCACCTCTCTTTCGGAAAATATTTGTTCTAACGGCAAAAATTTTTTTCTCTATAAACTACCATCCAATAGGACTAGATTTTGACTATTCTGATTACAATCAGAAAACTTTTCTTTTCTAGGGTGGTACACTTGAGAAATAATGCTCCATATAGAGAGGTTCCTATAGGTATAGGTATATAGGTATTATCTATAGGACAGGACTCTACGTAAAATCCTATATAGGTTCCTACATAGGAAACTGTATACTTTCGCATGAAATTTCCTGTGAAGATTCCTACATAGAAAGCCACATGGAACATGTGACTGGAAATCTATGTGACTTTAAACAAACGGAAATGCTACGCAGTAGTTTTATATAGCAACTACATCTGCGCAGTAGTTTTTTTAGTCATAGATTGCCCAGTAGTAGGTCCTGTTTCATATCCTATATGTGATACCCATAGGAACCTATATAGTATTCCAGCTGAGCTGTTACTGTCCTGCATGCTTCTTCAGTGGTCACATTTTACTCTTTTGATATTTACTTGTATGTTACTTTTGCAGTAGGCAATAACGCGTAGTGTCACAGTATTACACGCGTAGCGGGTAACATTTTCTATTTAAGAATACTCACATTTCAGTAATATTGGTTGGAGCTGGCCCGTAGTTATGATGGCTGCCGTCAGATGTCACATTCATGGCATCACCGCCAGTTGCCACTATAATGAGACTATTCTCAAGTGGAAAGTCTTACCCGCTACGCTTGTAACAGGTGACTGCTTTGAGTGGAAAATACATTGTCACTAAGTGACCGCCAGGAAAGTCACACGTGACAGATTTGCGGAGTATCGTTACCTGTATGTTACTATTCAGGCTAGTGACTTTGTTAGCTGGGTATACCTTTATACAGTGCCTACATGGGTTCTTATATAGGGACATATAAAGGAATTTTCGGTATAGGTATGCAGGCTTAACTTAATATTGCCTTTACATTTTTTCAGATATGCGCATAAAATATAAAGATAAAAGCGAAACATTCACAGAAGATCATTTGAGCAGTAAAGAGCCTTTTAGACAATTCACAGCATGGTTTGAAGTGGCTTGCAACACACCATCGATTTTGGAACCAAATGCTATGTTTTTAGGAACAGCGACAAAGTTTGTAATAAGATCGAATTTATATTATGTTTTATTTGACCGACTTTAACTAACCTGTTTTATACAAGTTTCAACATTTATTATTCATACAGCGAATTAAAATCACAATTACAGTATATCTTTGGCAATACTGTTCCTGTGGTCCAAGGAAAAGACTTTTTCTTATGTCTCCCCTTTCTCCATTTTATCCAAAGTGGGATGGTGAGATCGCTCGATATAGAAAGGGGGGTACAACTTTTTATAGGGTTCGTTAGATGCACGTGACATGGAGAGAGTAAACATGCATAGCCTGCGAGATACCTTGGACGAATCTTCTGTCTTCTTCTCTTTTTCTTATGATTGGTGGAAAGTACGCCAATTTTTTAGCACAATACTTGAGCTGATGCTCTTTTCATATACGGCGATGACGAGGTGGAGTGTAGATTCACAAAATTGTAGTAGAATTAGTTTCCTGCAGCGACTACTCGCGGGCGGCAGAAGTATCAGACCGGGACCTGGAAGATCCAGATCGGCTTTCAACCCCGCAAGCTCAGCGTACAGACCATCAGCCGAACGTATACAGACGTAAACAAGCGGGGGAAAAATAAAAACATAAAAGAAGATATTTTGTCAAGAAAATTATATTTTTCAATTAATATCTTCTAAAATTTTAAATTATGCGAGATGACTGAGAGGAGGATTCACCAAAACTTGGGAACTGCAAAAAGGTGAAGGACACTTAAAACATTTCCAAAGATTTTTACTAAGAGCAGGACGATGATTATCATAAATAGGGCAAGCCCAAAGAATGTGGTCTAAAATCTTGATCAATGTTAGCATTGCATTAACAGCTTGCTGAGGTTATTATAGTCTTACGAGCAAGACTAGCGTTGAGTACATAATAGGACGGAGCGAATTGGGCAACTTTCGAAGTAGTCAGCGGAACCCCTTCGGATATATTACGGAGGTCCGTCCTGAGTTCAAAAAGCCCTGGTAGAGCGTTTTATGGCCTTTTCTTCCGTCTACGCATTGCGTAGTGTGTGAAAGGAATACCGTGGGTGAAGGGGGTAGAGGACTCATTTGAGGCAAAAACTCTTAATATGATTCGTTGCTTTTCAAGCCTTCGTGCAGCTCTTCGCTAGTATCTTTGTTACTTCTGTTAAAACTATCCAGCACTCACCACGTAGAGGTGGCTGCACATCGAGTACCATCCCTACCATTCCACCCACTCAGGAGAGACACAGAATTGAAGGGGTTTGGAATCGGAGCTGGCTTCAAAAACAGGATTAACCATCAAAAATTTTTGAAGGTATTACAAGTGAGGAACTAATTCTCTGACAGATTACAGTAAGGCTACGCTATTTGGATCACACGTACAAAGAAGTATTAGAGCCTGTTATCCAAAATAATGGTTACGCTGCACAACTTGAAAATCTCTTGCTGGCTATACTTGTGGACGAGAGAACAACAGTACGCCAAACAGTAGACGCCACAGTACTCGCTGCAAGAAAAAGAGAGGGAGTCGTCGAAACAGAAAACTATTCCGAAATTTGTAATACCTATAATAATTTTTTATGCTGATGAATACACTGAAATGATCGATTGGCAAAGCACCCAAGTCTTCGAACCGTCAGTCATGGAAATCCGCTCGAACGATGGCCTGAATGAAATCCACAGTGGGAATCTTGAGTCTATGTAGGAAATGAAAGATTGCCTGCAAAGGCCTTGTCACAGTCAGGCAATGGAAAGGTGCGTAAATGGGGTGACAGAGGCATGAGGCCTTGTTTTCGAAATGCAATCTCCAGATGGTTTTATTGGGGCCAGGCTGTTGGAAAGGCAGCTCAATCCAGTTTTTGAAACCAACTCCGATTTCAAACCACTTTAATTCTGTGTTTTTTCCGAGTGGGTGGGAGGGCAGAGATGATATTCGATGTGTAGCTACATTCACATGGTAACTACTGGGTAGTATTGATGTAAGTGAGAAAGATACTAGCGAAGAGCTGCACGAAGGCTTGAAAAGCACTGAATCGTCTTGAGTGTTTTTTTCTTGGAATTAGACCTCTCCCCCATTCTCGCGTGGTATTAATCTCACACACTGCGACCTTAATGAAGGTCTTACAAGGTACTAACGTCAATAAATACTTCATACAGCACATATTTCACTTTGAAATTGATTTTTACGGTATCGCCGCTGCAACAGCTCTCATACCACTTTTTAACCGAAGCCTCAAACTTTCAAACGCAATGCGCAGACTCAAAATGAGGCCGGAGAAAGCTTTATTAGGGCGTTTTAGACTTGGGAGGGACCTCTACAATATATCGAAAGGGGTTCAACTCGCTATTCTGAAAACGGTCAAATTCGCTTCGCCCTAGTCCGTAGTGACTGCTTCTCATACGGCAATCATAATTTTGGGTATAATGTATGCTCTTGTGTTTAACTAATTTGAAATAATATTAATCACAATTTTGATTGAAGTCTTTACGAATCAAACTAATCTCCTGTCGTTCTGACGCTGAGTGCTTGCTCGGCTCGCGTGGTACCCGAGGTCGGCGTGGCGCAGGCAAGAGCGTACGCTGTATGTTCCCGCTTTAGTGAGCTGGGAAAAAGGGTCCTACAAGCGAACCGTTTTGTTATTCGTCATTAAGAAGGAAATACTGGCGTTTTTAATTTTTAGTCAAAAAGCTTGAAAGGTTAAAAACAAACGAGTCAACGTGCTGTGAGATGGCTTATCATTAATTTTTGCAAAGATTGGTGAAAGACCTCTGGCCTGTTCCTATTCGCAGTGCCGTTTAATTCGTATGAACTATATAGAAAACCTTCACAGAAATATTACCCCCACCATGTCGTGCGATCTCACCTTCCCACCCTGATTTTGTTAAATCAGCTAAGCTGCGGATGGCATCCCGGGAATATTGAGAATGTTCCACTGAATATTCTGAGAACACTCCATATACCGGAACAATGTCCCTCCTTTTGAAATATTCCTCAGGCATATTCCTGGTATATTCCATGGATTATTTGTGGCACATTCGGTTCACGACTAGTGAGCTTGTATCCCAAGTTAACAGATGGCACCCCAGAAGCGATATGAAAATATTTTGACCCGCAGCGACAGATGGCGTTACTGCTAAATACTGCGAGTTCTTTGGTGGCTCCACGTCTGTTATCGTCCGAGTTGACGTGAATCTCTCCCTCGAAGGCTCAACCGAGAGATGGCGCTGTTAGATATTCCCGATTTTTAAGATTCTTACGTCATCTGCCACGATGGCCGGAAGCAAATGCAAGGGACCAAGTCTTATCGGTTTCAATAACTCCGTAAAAGAACAATTTTTGAACGAATCGCCTAGATTAGTATTTTTTTCTAAAATTATTTATTTAGGTAATTAAGTGAATGCAAAAGTAAGTGCTCAAATCATTATTGTTTTGAATACCTTTTGAAAAAATCCCCCCTCTGTGACACTTTCACATGTTATTCAGTCCCACCGTAAAATTTCATGTGACACTAAAGCCGACGCCCTCCCGCCCATAAACAAAAAAAGTTACAAAATGTCGAAAAGAACCCTGGATATAAGATATAAGAGAATGCTTTGGGTCACCATTATTTATTTAAAAATATTTATTTACAGATTTTAGTATTTTCGCGTGTCATAAATTTGATCCGATGTAAAGTAATGATAGGTATAGTAATTTATTTTTTCTTTGAATATTCCCACAACTGTAATATTTTAAGTTTCATTAAATTTTTTTCATTAGGTATACTTTAGTATATTAGACATTTATTTTTTAAAAAAACATTGATTCATTGATAGTATATTTCGTTGAAAAAAAACGTAAATTTATTCGAGTGAAACTTTTTGAATATCTTTTTACAGAACAATCATAAAAAGGAAGAATTTAATTCAAATTCCTCTTCAGCATCCTTAAAAAAACATTGAAATAATTTTCTAGTAACAACACAATAAAAAAATACTCAGAATTTTCAGTTAAAAATCATTTTAACCTTAAATTTTGAAGTGATCTTGAATTAAGAAAAAATTTATGTGGATCCAAGTAAAGTGTATCTCAATTTAAGAAAACAAAGGATGATGAATTTCTGAAATTCTGATTTTTACGGCTTAAATTCAGAAACTTTTTGATGAAAAATTTGATTCAATCTTTTTGACTGTTTGAAGTCCATTAATTACGTAAGGATAATTCTTGAAATTTTAACCCCATCTTCCTTCCATATTGTAAGGACTCGTAAAATTGTTGTGACCTCTCTGCCCCCTTATTACGTGAAATCATATATTTTTACTCAATATATCAACCATATATTTACTTTTTTCACTTTAAAGGAGAGTTCAAAAGATTTCAAGCGATTACAAAAGTTTTAAGCTTTTTCAAACGATTCCAAAGTACAACGAGAGGTTTCACAGATTTTAAGTGTTTATAAAAGATTTCAAGAATTTGAAGAAATTACCTAGTAAAATTCCAGTGAGAATCTCAATTTTTCAAGGGATTTCAAAAGATTTTGGGGACTTCAAGGAGTTTAATCAGATTGCAAGAGATTTTACGGGATTTCAAGAGATTACAAGATCTATACATATACATATGTTATTGTTGCAATATATTAGGGGGGGTCAAAAAATATTTCAGTGCCATTATTGCTACACAAGTATGAATTTACTTGCACCGAACTATTTTTTCAGATAATTTGAATCTCATAAAAAAATGTTTGATCTTCAAATACGAAGAAGTGTGTCGCTTTTAATGCTTCTTGATTATGTTTTCGATGCGGAGACAGAAGAAATTTTCTTTCCTAATGAAACTTGAGGGGAGTATTTCTGACTCCCAACAGAAAGTTTTCATCCCTATTAGAACTACGAATGTAGAACTTATTTTTTTCGATACACCCTATCGCGTAGTCACACAGGTGCACAGGGATTCAAAGGTTACAAATGGAAGCTTGTTTTGGGGGGGGGGGATCCTCTAATAAAAGAAAATAAATCGCAATTAGTATAATAGAAATCAATTATTTGAATAGTCAAATGACTATACGACAATTCAAGACGTTGACTTGAGTCTTAAGGTATAATTAATTTCACATTCATTTTGAATATATATTTACTACAAGAAGTCCACTAATTAATAATTTTTGGTCGTCTTAAAATTAAAATTAGCTATTTATTTGTTGGCTTCCAAAGATGAAAAATCCTAATTCAATTGAAGGAGAAGCTCTTAAACGATATTTTAACCATTTTTCTTCGCCGAATAATAAAGATAGGATTTCCTCTTCAGTACAATAGCAGTAGCACAAGATCTATGTAAAAAAATTATTTCTGAGAACAATCTTGTCCATGAGAGATAAGAATTGAAGAAAAAAATTCAAAATATGTTTGAGAAAATTATCTGAGATTTTTTCTTATTGTATGTGAAACAATTCTTATAACTTGTATTTCGAAGAAATTGAAATGCCTTGCATGAAATATTTCTGTATTTTTATTTTAAAAAATCCATAATTTTCAGACCTGAGCAATTTTTTTCTTGGAAAGTTGTAAGAGCTAAATTGAGTTTCTCAAACCAAGAAAATAACTCAAAATTCCAATAATAACACAGTCCTGCGAAATTTGGAGTTCTGTCAGTTACATAAATGACAGGAAGTGAATCTTGTAGATTTTTGGACGCTGAAAACGAATCCGGCTTCAGAAATTGTTTGGCACGTCAGGTTTTGGAGTAACTTTAGGTCAAATGGTAAAAAAATGACCATTTTGGCCAAATTTATATATTTATTGTGGGAGAACGGACTCTTTTTTTATTTCCGAAAGCGGCGTCGTATATTACTAGTCTTCAGCTCTTAAATCCATTTTCGATTGCCATTGTACGATTTTTTTTTTGCTGAGATATGCAATTGGTGGCAATGGTTCATTGGATCCATCATACGCATGACTAGTATTATGAATTCAAACTTACATACCTCAGCTAAAAAAAAATTCGTACAGCGGCAATCGAAAATGGATTTTAAAGCTGAAGACTAGTACTATATGATGCCGTTTTTGGAAATAAGGAAAAAAGATATGCTCACCCACAGTAAATTCATAAATTTGGCCAAAATGGCCATTTTTTGACCATTTAACTTAATGTTACTCCAAAACCGGACTTGATAGACAATTTCTCTGGCGGGAATTGTTTTCAGCGTCAAAAAATCTATAAGATTCATTTCCTGTCATTTTTGTGACTGACCTCACAGGACTGTAATTTGTAATTATTCCTCACTAATTAATTGCGATAGGTTTTCAGATATAAAATTTTGATCAAATTATGAAAGCAAGTGCTCGCTAAGAACTCTACTCTGAAGATGTGAAAACATTAAGACAAAAATTTTTTATGTGAGAGGGAAAAAAAAACAAAATCGTCCTTATCCAGTTTTCCATCCAATAAATTTGAAAACTGCGAATTTTTTTTACAAAATCACAAAAATATAGTGAGGACTTTTTCGGGCCTGTTTAATATGTGTAACATATGTGTTCTTCCTTATGCTAAAAATTCGAAAAATGTTCACACTGGAAAACCATAAATTTACCTCGAAACCTGAGTGAATATTTGGCGGAGTTGAAATGCTAAAATTAATCGAATCGTTTGAGCACCTGAAACAAGTTTGTAGGTTGGCATTCGAAAAAAGTAAAATAAAATTGGAAATTGGTTAATATCTTTTTTTCTCTATTTTGATTTGAAAATTCCCCATTTTCATATGTACAGTTTTTGTTAATGAGCATGAATAAAAAATTATAAATTGAAAAACAAATTCCTGTTCAATTTACAATTTTTTGAAAATCTGCAAAAACGTGTTTTTTTTGGATTGAGTCATATGCACATATTTTGAAAAAGGTTGAACATGTCGAACCTGAAATTTTTTCAGCTTGTATCGAAGAAACACGATATTATTTTGCTTTCGTGGAAAATTTTTTTTACGTAATGTATCTCGGGATTTTAGACATTTTTTGCGATTTTGGGACGCTTTAAATACCAGGAAAATTCTTTTTTCCGAAAAAGCAGAATGATGAAATGTTTTTGTGGTTCCAGCTGAACAAATTTCATGTTCGTCATATTCAACTTTTACCAAAATTTGTGCATATGACTCAATCCCAAAAAAATGTTTTTTGCACATTTAAAAAAATTCTAGATTCAAAAAAAATTTGTTATTGAATTCAGAATTAGAATTGAATTACCGTAAATTGGTGCTAAGTGGCACATATGTATCGAAAGCGACGCACACCTGATTCCGCATTTTAAACGCGATAATGCTTCTCCTGCGTTTTTCACTTAAAGTTTCACAATTGTTAAATGCAAGCCTTTGTATTTTTTACCTAGAAGCAGCAAATATAGCATTCAGAAGTGCAGAATCAAGGGTGCGAAGCTTTTTCCCGTATGCGCCGCTTAGCCCCGCCTTACGGTAATTTGAATTAATTGTTAATTATTAATTAATTTTTGAAGTTGTAATTTGAAATGCGTGCTGTACAAAGTATGAAATTAGTTTTGCCCCTGTCATAACATTTTTTGATTGGCTTCAAACGAAGGGACTTCAAATATGGTGAAGTACATTACAGGGTTCGTTTGTAGCTGTTATCGTAAGGTCACCTGAGATCTATTCTTTTAATTATGTAATGTAAGATCTAAACATTTGTAAACAATTAAGTTTGCAATGCAATGATTTGAATAATTTTGTACTGACAAAAAGGCTATTGGAAAATTGTCAGCCTGGGTCAGGCAATGTTTGGAAACCGGTACCCTTGCGGCGGGGGGTAGTTCGTCGCGAGGTTCGACGAGCGGACGGTTTTTGGCCTCGCGCGACCTTTTCATTGTTTGAGATAAGACACATCTGAGAAAAATTCAAATTTTGGACAATATTAATTAATTCAATTTTAATATCCTGCATTAGCCTCGTTATATTATTACGAGTAAATCAAAAAAAGATTGAAAAAAATCGGTTAATGTTTTCAATCACAGTTGATCTTTAAACATTTATTTTTTCAATTATCTTTGAACGAGGAATTAGTCTTGAAACGTAGGCTAACTTTGAGCAAGCATATTTTTAATATCATCAATATTTATTAAAATTTGAAAAATATCCGTCGTACCTTATTCTTTTACGAATCCAGACATACCACATAAGTAATAGCTCTTAACAATACTTTCAGATAAAATAGCCGCGAAAAGTCGAAATAAAGTTTGAAATGTTGAAAATGCTCTATTACAATTTATGTCTAATTGAATCATATCATTGTGATAGTTTCCAAATATACTTGACATCTAGTAAAAATTTGGATTTAAATTTCTCAATATGGTAGAAAAATTGTGTTTTTTACAGCGAGGTTACTTTTTGATTGTGGAATAATCGTTACAGACCGAGGAATTAGTCTTGAAAAGTAGGGTAACTTTGAGAAAGCATATTTTTAATATCATCAATATTTATTAAAATTTGAAAAATATCCGTCGTACCTTATTTTTTTACGAATCCAGACATACCACATAAGTAATAGCTCTTAACAATACTTTCAGATAAAATAGCCGCGAAAAGTCGAAATAAAGTTTGAAATGTTGAAAATGCTCTATTACAA
>JAUMHM010000079.1:22494612-22508943 GCA_032362435.1 Melikaiella ostensackeni
TCGGAATCTAAAGTTTTACCTTTTTTTAAATTAGGAGAAGTTAAAATACCATTCTCAGCTACTAATTTCTTAGCCTTCCTAGTTTGGCGTTCAGAAGCACCAAATTCTTTAGCCAATATTCTGCGGTCCCAAGATTTCGGAGCAAGAGTTAAAAGTAACACTTTTTCTGAATTATTTGCAGATTTTTGAAATTTTTCTTTTATGTGTTCAAGAACCTCCATTGCGGCGTAATTATTTTTATCAGAACAATCAGTTTTAGATTTTTCTAACTTGGATGTCGGAGGATCGGCAAAGATATCGTCGTCTTCCCTTAAAATATCATTCTCGAGAATAGGAGGTGAATTATTGTTGATCACTGAAGCATCTTCAATTGTTGGATCAGTATGAGAATACAAAGGGGATAGCAATGCAAGTTAAGAAATTTCTTTTCTGCAATTTACACACAGTTTCGCATCGATGGGTATACTGGGATACTTTTTTCGAAGAGTTGCAGAAATTGTTCTTAAACTGCACGGATCACGCTTGTGATTTTCCTTAGAAAGAAGATTGTAACAACGACGACCCAAGCTGGTTCTTCTTGGCATGATTGAAAATTAAGCAGAAGAAAATCTAAGTTGAGGCACTGAATAACAATGCGAGTCCAACCACGGAAGGTGGGTAAGTGTTCGGAATATAGTATTCAAGTAATACTATTTCTATTTTGAATAATGAGAAAAGTAAATATAGTAGTCGACTAGAAACCGTACATTCTGAAATTGAAGCATGGGCGCTCGCGACGCAGAAGCCGCACGCAAGAAGTGTTATACATATATCTTAACCAATTTCTTTCGCCCCACTTTCGACCATGGCTCATTTTAAAGGGAAGAAGTCAAGATTTTTTTTTAACATAATTTTGGAAAGAAAATTAACGGCCGCACTTGGAAAAAAACTCAAAAATATACTTAAAATTAAAAAATGAAGCTCAAATAATTTTTTTTATCTAAAACAATTGCCTTCAGCGTAAAGCTGATGAAAAAACGTTTCAAAGACCTCCATAAAAAATTAATTTGGGTAACTTTTGTAGAAGTTATGGCTAATTGAGTATCAGCGTGCGCGGTGAAAGGTTGAAAATTCGAGCTCCTGTAAAGTGACAACCCGTCGTATTAGAGACGTTCTCTTAGGGGAATTAAAAGAGGTTCACTAGGACAATAATTTCGCGGACTTTCAAGGAAATCGGAGACAAAAAGTTTTTAGGCGGGTACACTTGACGAATTTTGCCCCATATTTCTGATGATAATTGTATCTGAAAATGTGTAGATAGTGTCATAAGTTGATGATCTATGATTGATGGTAATATTATCTGAAGATGATGTCATGTGTTGATAATGATGATGATCTGTGATTGACGATGATATTCTATGAAGTTGATATTAAGCGTCGATGATAACAATGAAAAACTACTGTGAAACTCATATGTTTTGAAAATGGAAATGAAACTTGATCGAATTGGTTGAAATATGAATATATAAATTTGACTTCATCGGTACATGTATCTAATGTCAATTTTCAGTTGTCAATTATTATAATTTCGATACCATATCTGGATGATTCTAATCGATTAAGTATCATTCTACTGTAAATCACTTTGATCTAACTTCAAGATGAAAGTAAAACTTCGGGATTTCTTGTGGGAATATTGAATTCACAATTTTTTTTTAGTGTCGGAGTTCTGAAACTTGAAAATGAAATAAAGTCAAGTCTACCGGATGAGATAATTTGGTATAGAATCAAAAATGTTTTTTTTTTGATAATCAGACTGAGCACTTTGCGACTGGTGAGTTTGACTTTTGGCGAAGACAAAAAAAAGATAATTTCTTCATATTAACTGGATTAAGGAGCAAAATGTCAAAGAGAATTGTTGAGTTTTGTTGCTTAAGCAATATAAAAAGTATTTACGAAGATTCTCTAAAGGAGTTTTGAATATCAACACATATACAAAACAACATGAATAGTATCTTAATAATTGATTTTAAAGATATACCTCCGAAAAGCGCATGCCCCCGATTAATTTGAAACTCCGTATGCTCATGTATTTTGATGCGCTGATTACGAAAATGATAGTGAAAATAGGCGCGAGTTTCATTTTCATGGCGGAAAAAGTAAAAATCGCATGAAAATTATGGTTTTCTTATCTTATCTTAGTGAATGTTGAAAATTTTCAAAAAGGTTTCAGATAAAAGTTGCAGATCTTTTGAGAATACATATTTTATAAGCAATACATTTTTACCTCTGGACCTACATTTTTCGAGAAAATGGACTTGAACGATATAAAAAATTCCTGAAAAGCTGAATACGCGCTCGTAGAATGGTTAGGAGAAGCAAAACTTATGAGAGAGGACATTGGTGGGAGGGAGACAGCCAATATCTCAGAAATACTCTGCATTGGGCAGCGATGTAACTCAAATAGTTAAAAAAATTCCCGGAAAGCTAGTTACGCCCCCTAATTTAGTTTTATGGCCAATCACAAGGGTGCCTTCCCTCCAAGAAGATGTTGGAAAGGAGTAAAGATGTGACCTACATTATTTCTGCGACTAATCACAGGGGTGACTTCATCCCATGAGATGTTGGAAAGGGGCATAAGTGTGACTTACATTCTTTCTGTGACCGAGAACAGGGGTGCTTCCGCCCAAACAAAATGTTGGAAAGGGGTAGAGATGTGACCTAACTCATTTTATGTGACCAGTCACAGGGGTGCCCCCCCACGAGACGTCCAACATTTTCCTACTTTTCTTGAAAAATATTGGTATGATAGAAAAACTTTACGGTATATAAAAGATTCATTTTCACTTGATCCACAACTTTTGTGAGAAGCTTTTTTGGAAATTTCTATTATTTACTGGGATAAACGCAAAAAAATTATATTCATAGATTTTACATGGTTTTCACCATGAAAATCAAATTTGTGCCTATTTTTAATATCATATTCGTGATCAGCAAGTTAAAATACACAGATATACGGAGTTTCAAATTATGTTATATAATTGTCTCTAATGAACCAATCATCCTGATGTTTGGAAACATAATTTTGTCGTTTTAAAGCTTTTTGTGCAGTTCTGTCACACATTTATCGATAAAAATACCTGACGATCCTCGATAACTGTTGCACCCTCGGTAATTGGTGCCTTTACCCAAATTAGGTTCATAGATTTTCTAAAGACGATGGCAATTTTGTCAAAGGAAAGATACAGTTCCAGTTCTGTTAATAGCTGTTCTTGAAATTGCTTCATTCATTTTGTTTAAAATTTATTTTATTGCTGCTGTCATGTAGTCTACACGTGCGCACATTGTAAATTTTAGTGTCTTACGAGTCAGAGTACAGTTGTGAAATCGACTAGGGATTATACTTGTATACGTATAGGAGTTAACACACTCAACTTTCAAGTTAGCGCGGGTCTCGGGCATCACTGACTTTGACCGTGAGACTCTTCCAAGAATTTCTACGATTCATTCAATTATCGACGAAACAGTCAGAGCCGTATGAACCATTTCCAGTAGGAATACATAATGTTAATTAACTGTATTCTGTACAAATGTAGATTATCGTTATTATAAAGGATGGACCTTGTTTCATTATGAGGACTGATTAATAAAAAGAAGATTTTTTGCATGTATGTAAAAATACATACAAAGTATGTACGCGAGTGGGTGAGCTGCTTTCTTTGTTGCGATGGTATTGCGTGATTGCCTCAAGGACGCCGCTCGTCTTCTCAAGATTTTGAAAACTCTGAGGGATTAAAAAATTTCTTTAAACATTCTGGAAGTTTTTAAAAATTTAATGTAATTTTAAGATTTTCTAAGGGGTTTCAAAGTATTTTAACTAACGCCAAGGGATTCGAGAGAATTTCAAGGGATCTTAACAGATATCAAGAAGTTTCACCTGATTTCGAAGTTTTACAAATATTTGATATAATTTTAAGAGATATCTATCACAAATTTCAAGATAATTCACGGGATTTCAAAGTATATTCAGGAATTTGTAGAGATTCAAACACATATACGTGATTTTATAGGATCTTTAAGGACTTCAAACATTTAGAAAATTGCCAATGGGGTTCGAAGGATTCGAAAGATTTTAAGGTATTTTACAAGATTAAAAGAAAGTTCAAGAGATTTAGTAGAATTTCTTACGATTTTGAATAGGTATCGAAGATATGAAAAAATTTCGAAAATTTCAAGGGATTCTATAATGTCTCAAAGGATTTCAAAGACTTAAAAATTTATGAAGGAATTTTTTAAAATGTTGAAGATTTATAGATACGAAATTGCGAAATATTTCTAGGTATTACAAAAAATTTAAGAGATTTGAA
Source organism: Melikaiella ostensackeni (assembly GCA_032362435.1). Classification (NCBI taxonomy): domain Eukaryota; kingdom Metazoa; phylum Arthropoda; class Insecta; order Hymenoptera; family Cynipidae; genus Melikaiella; species Melikaiella ostensackeni. Next base: position 22,498,959 of record JAUMHM010000079.1, read on the forward strand.
AAAATATGAAGAGGTTCGAAAAGTTTTTAGGAATTTTGAATGATTTCGTGAGAATAAACGATATTCAAAATATTCAGCGGGATATTTACGGTACATATAAAATTTTGAGGGAATTCAAGGAGTTTCACGTTATTTGAGGAATTTATAGGATTTCGAAAGGAATTAAATGGTTTCATAAGATTATAAGAAACTTCTGTAGATCTCAAGTTCTTAAAAATATTGGAGAGTTCTCTAGCGATTTCAGAGAATTTTAACAGAATTCGAGGGTTTTAATAGATTCTGGTAAATTTTGATGGATTTTATAGTTTTCAAAGTATTTCAAAGCTTTTAGGGGATTTTTAGAAGTTTCAAGGGAACTTAAGGGGCTTCGTCTGATTTTATGGGATTTTACAGGTTCTCGGAGGATTTCAATGATTTCCTAATTTTTGAAGGAATTTTTAAAGATATTACAGATTTCAAGATGTTCGACGAAATATTCAAAAGATTTCAAGGGATTCCAACGGGTTTCTAGAGACCTCTAGTGAATAAATTTAAATGAAAAGAATTTCTAGGAATTTTTTAGAACTTTTACGGTTTTGAGGAATTTCAGATATTTCAAGGGATTTCACTAAATTTGAGGGATTCATAGGGTTTTAGAGAAAATTATAAGATTTCAAGGAATTATGAAGATTTCAAGAGATCTGAAAAGATTGACGAGTTTTCCATGAATTTCTAGAGGATCCGAGATTTAAGGGGTTCTTAGAGGATTTCATCGGTTTCCAAAACTTTTAGGGGATTTGAAAATATCCAAAAGGATTTCATGTGATTTTATGGATTTCTATGCAGATTAATATTTTATAAATTGCATAACAATATTCTTCTACTACTGACACTGTTTTGAATTTCCCAAATAGTCTGAGGTCTGCAATGATCATTTATTTGTATAATTTGATTAGAAAATCAACAAATAATATCTTATAACACATTTTGATTCTTGACTGCACTATATATCATTGGCAACATAATTTTGAAATAAATAAGAAAACAAATTATTTTCATTTGCCTTCAAATGCCCACATTGGTACATACATTTCGACAAAAACATCTATAAATGGCTAATGACAAATTTTCATTACTAAACATCTCTCGCAACATAACTTGGGGAGAATAATTAGTGAAAAACATTTTCTATCTGCCTTAAAATCTCGACTCTAGGCATCTGTTTATATAATTTGTTTATAAAATTAAGATAAAATATCGAACGACAAATTTTCGTCAGAAGACAACTGGCAACATAATTTGATGAGCATTAAGAGAAAAAACAATCTCATTCTTTCTATAAATGTATATTGTCTATCGCAGAAATACAGAATTTCATTTTATAAATCCTAAGTGTTGATTATTTGGTAATTTTATTTGCGTATGATAATCATCACAACTGACAAATTTTTTCTTGTTCCAAATATTCCCGCACATTAGATTTAAGCGATACTGAGTTGAGTTGAGAAAATGTCTCCAAAGGAATCAAATTATGTCGTTCAAAAGAACCACTTTTGTTGACAGATTGGCACGAAAAGAAACAAGTTTCAGAGACGTAATTTTCCAACTGACAGTTATTATAATTTGATAAAAAACTTTTAGGGAATAATGTATTTGTAATCGATACGGTAACGAAGATATTGAATGAGTAAACTCAAGTTCTAAAGATTTTATGTGATTTGAAATGATACAAGGACTTTTCTGTGAAGATCTGTTTTAGGTTAATTGGTGTGTTTGTAAACATAAAATCATATTCACGAGCGTGAATTTTCGGCTTGAAGACACTCGACCTAAGATAATAGATTATACGAGAGTGCCCGACCACCATTTTCGTACCACTGTGCTTGGCGCACAATTCAAATTTTGGTTTAAGAACAAATTTTGATTGTTATTGCATGTTGGAGCACTACAATAGACCATTTTCAATTCATAAATATTTATTAATTATTATACTTGGAAATTAGTGGTGGATTAGATTCTAGCCCAGTTTGACTCTCAAAGTATACAGCTTGAACTTGGCGCTAAATTAGAAGGTATAAAAATGGCGATTGAGATGTCGATGAAGCACTCTTGTACGATATAGCACTTAAGTTCGACCCTACCTACGATTTTCTAGACTGCGCGAAGATCCAGAAATCGGCTTTGCGTCGCGTGGGACATGAAATGTAGAAGTGAATCTCTCTTTAAACTTCATAAACACAGAAATACGAACATAGAAGATAAGGACTCGCATTCATAAAAGTGAAAATGTCGGTAATTGATTTTAAAAATGTCCGTTAAGGAAGGAGCTGCAATAGAAGTTGTAAAAGATACACAAAATAGCTATACTAATTTCGAGGTTATGGTTTTATATTTTGGCGGAAAAATTATATTATTTCGCAATAATGTTCAGGTCTTATATAAAAATAAGTGTTTTGCTAATTTCGAGGTTATGCTTGCAAGTTTTTGCAGAAAAATTATATTATTTCGCGAAAATGGTCAGGTCTTGTCTGAAAATATTTTGTGATGCGAAAAATTTGTTTGCGAAATGCTTTGCTAATTTCGAGGTTATGGTTGCATAGTTTTGCGGAAAAATTATATTATTTCGCGAAAATATTATCTCGACGGAAAAAAATGGTCTCTATTTCCCAGTTGAACGGATTAGTGATTTCCAGGTTATATTTTCAATATTCATTCTTTTCTTTTCCTTGAATTGCTCAAAAAATATAAAGAGGTCATTGAGATATTTCTTTAATAATTTGAAGAAGAAGAGGAGTAAAATACGATGTGAGTTTTTAGAGGTACTTATGAATATTTCTATGAAAGAATCTATTTTCTGCAGAAAATACCCAACATAACCTCAAAATAATGAAACTTGTGAGGTTTTAAACGCACTTAGTAATATTCCTATAAAAGAATCCACTTCCTGCGGAAACCACACAATATAACCTTAAAATAGTGAAACATGTGAGGTTTTAAACGGTCTTAGTGTTTGTTCTATGAAAGAATCTATTTCCTGCAGAAAATACCCAATATACCTTCAAAATGATGGAACTTGAGAGGTTTTAAGCGGACTTAGTGTTTTTTCTATAAAACAATGCATTTTCCGCCGAAAACACCCAACACTCCTTCAAAATGGTGACACTTGTAAGTTTACAAAGGAACTTAGTGATTTTTCTATAAAATAATACATTTTCTTCAGAAAAGACCCAAGAAAAACTGAAAATCATAGAACTTGTGAGGTTTTGAAGGGACTTAGGTTGTCGCCCCATTATCGCGTTTTTATGCTAGTTCTGCGGTCCGCGTTTTGTCACTAGACATTTTAGCCAATTCCATCCTTCTTGTCATCCTCAGACACTCTGTATTGACTGAAACGCCTAGCGACAAAACGGCGAACGCAGCAGTAGGCAGAGAAACGCCGAAATAGGATGGCACTCTTAGTGCTTTTTCTTCAAAAAAATCCATTTGCCCCAAAAACCATCCAACATAACCTCAAAATAATGAAACTTTTGAGGTTTCAAAGGGACTTGGTGATTTTTCTATAATATAATCTATTTTCTGCCAAAAACACCCAATATAAATTCAAAATGATAGAATTTGTGAGTTTTAAAAGGGACTTTGTGATTTTTATGTAAAAGAATTCATTTCCTGCTGAAAGCAACCCGGGATTCTGACCCCGGCGACATTTGCAGAAATATGGGGTGTGAAAAAGCCTTTACGCTTAACGTTATTCTCACCCGTTTCCAAAAGGACCACTTCTGATTAACACCTGATTTCGACAGATTTTAAAGGAACCAGTTTGTTAGTAGAGTCGCAACATCATAGAACCCTTAGTTTTTTCTGTGGGCTTATGGAGCTTCAGCAACACTTCATGGGCATAATAATTTAATCGTTTTATCGGACTACACTGAATATTGCTGTATGATTCTTTTTGGGCATCTGAATCGTTTATTTTGATCAGATGAAGACACTCTACATGTAATTAAATTTTCACATCTTGAAGTATATTCACTAGGTCGAGTATAACATCCTGGCAAAATATACCGGATTTTAATTTTCTCTTCCGGCATATTTTATCGTCAACGTAATTTCTTGCTCAGCGGGAATCTATAGGATTCCGAAAAATTTGTAGTGAATTTTAAAGAATTCCAGGTTATCTCAAAGTTAAAAATTTCATCTCGACAAAATATGCTGGAATAGAAAATGAGAGCATGAAAGGGTGATCTTTGTGACAGATGGAGGTTATGTTTTATCTCTATAACTGCATGATCTGTATTCACCCCTCCTCCCCCCTTCATGGGAACTTGGAAAGGACAACAAGTGTGACTGATGTCGCGCATGAATTCTGAAGAATTCCAAAGGATTTATTATGAATTCCAAAAAATTCAAGATTAATTCCAATAATCTTAAGAATTCATGCCCGGCAAACTATGCCGGAAAGTGGCAACACCTGTAGTGGAAAATTATACACCAAAATTTGAACCTAAAGGGGCCAGGCGTAGCCATAAAAGACGCAGAATTGTACCGTCACCGACACATATTTGATGATACATATTGTGTGGAAATGAAAAGAGAACCAAGATTTTACTGCAAGAGAGCTACATATAGTATAATCACCCTTATTCCGAATGTACAACCTAGATATTTAGTTTAATTCAAATCATGTATGAATCAAACTAAATAAATTAAATTTACTACCCAACTGCATTCATATTAATTCAATTAATCATAGTATAAACAAACTTGATCTTCAAAAATCAATAAATTCCTCTTATAATATTTTCAATAATGATGGTTCTTTTTAGAAGTTTTGTTGTCCCTCTAAGCTTAATTTTAGTACCTCATTGAAAAATAAGAAAAAAAATATTCTTCCTAGGTCTCTTTAAGGTGTCAAATGGAGGCCAACATAAAATCAAAATCACACTGTTCAAATGAGGTTGATTTATTACTAAAGATAAATACGACGCAGCTTAAATATGTAAGCATATTACTCATATCATGTATGTATACGTATGTTATCTTCAAAATACGAATTTAGTACAAACTAGTTTTAACTAGTTAAAACGCAATTGTATTGTGTGTTTCTGCGGAAACCTAAAAATTTTTATATTCAACGTGATTTCGAGTTTATTTGATGGGGTGAGTGCCATAATTAGGGGAGTTAAACCAGGCGGCACCCCAAAGAGGTGGATGGTACTGCTACCAAACACCAACTAAAACGTGAAATCAGACTGAATATAAATCAATATTTTTTAACGATATTTTGCAAACGAGTTAGGCTACCAAATTTCGAAGAATTATAGAACAAGATGATTGTGAAAATTGATTATGTTTCAAGTCAAATCTAACAAGAAATAAATCTTTTTGTATTTTTGTATTTGTATTTGTAAACTTTGTATTTTTCCCAAAAATTACGCAAATAGAAGGATGAAAAAATAGATATGTAAAATGGAGGGCTCATTTTGAAAAGAGGAAAAAATAAATAACTATGACATTGAACATCAAAAAGTTCGAAAGCAAACTTCGGGTTCTCGTGTTTTTCACAATTATATAATTACAAACATACCTGTATGCTCAAAAAGGGTTGTGCGTGGCACCTTTAATCAAAAGTACATCTACATTTTTCCACAAAAGAGTACTGCATTCTTTGAGAAGAATTTTCAGATTGTCAAACAATTTATGAAGCAGAGTTTCTTTAATTTGTCGGGTAGAATTATTATAAAAAAATGCAAAAAGTTTCATATTTGACTTATTTTCGTAGTGCGTTCTCATGAAGACATGACATGGTTTCTGTTAAGGTTATTTTGAAGGTTATTTTAAACTTAAATTTTTTAATTCCTCAAGTTGGAATTCGACGTTATTAAAAATCGAAATGTAAGATGTTGCCAATTATACTCCATAAGACACATATTAAAATCATTTTTTTCAAAATTGATTTTCTTCTTACTTAATCCTGCTAGACGGTCTAAAATTTTCACAAAAAACGTAATTAATATTCCTTTATGATATATTTCAAATTCAGTTTTTGGAAAAGGTCCTGAATTTTGACGATACCATCTTAGAAGGAAGATTGAAAATTATCTCATTTTTCTTGTTTAAAAGAAAATTTATTGCTGCTGCCATTTACCAAATTACTGGGCAAACACATTGTAAATTTTAGTAATCTCTAAGGATCTACGAACTAGAGTGAAGGTACGTAATCGAGTACTGGTTACCGTATATAAAGATAAACGTATTGTAAATTCGGCAGTCACCGTACACGAAATCTACTGGAAAAATGAAGATCCCTATTGGCAACATACTCGTCGCATTTGTGGTTTTGTTTAACATTGTTGGTAAGTTACAATTCCAAGTCACTTTTATGCTTACAAAGCTTTGGTACGAATTTCATTTTCTTTTCCAAAAGGAAATTTATTTAGTTGAGGCTCTATCGGTTTTAAGAAGAACATTCTCATCATAATATTCTCGATTGATTTTCTGCATACATTTCTGTACCTTCATAATGAATTATATAATTAGAATAACTGATTTTTTTCAAACATTTGAATGTGGGAAAAATACTTTCAACAAATCATAAATTCAATTTTCCCTACAAAGAACGTGAGATATAAAAAAATATGAATGAGGAGAATGATTGACTTTAAAAAAATCTACAAATTTTCCACTAATCACTTTTCACCACTTCCATCCTAAGAGTATTTTTCACGATCAAAAATAAAACTGCTTACCCTTCAAAAAAGTGGTCAATGAAAAATTTGTAGACCTTTTTGAGGCCAATAATTTTTTGTTGTGATATTTTTTTATATTTCAAGTTTTTGGCGGAAAATTTCAATGTATGATTTTTTAACGGTATTATTGTGAATCTTTTCATAATTTCTGAATTTCGACAAAATACTCTCAAAAGTTTCGGAAGTGCACCAAGTTTTTGAATTTTAATCCAAAATGGCTGGCTAGTGAACATGACCTTCAGTTTCCAACACTGAAAGCGTGTACCAAAGGCCAATCCAATAGATTAATTCTTTCAAAAGTAATCGTGCTCGCAGACATGCATACAGACATACATACATACATACATACATACATACATACATACATACATACATACACACATACATACATACATACATACAAACATACATACATACATACAGATAAGATAAAAATATATACAGACATATATTCATACAGGCAGACAGACACATTTGTAAAAACCTGTCTTTCGCGTTCAGAGGGTCTCAAAACGTGGACATTCGACAAAAAACCGAGAGGGCAAATTTTAGACAAATCTAGTACCTACCCTGGTGAGAATGTGAAAAGGGAAATAATAATAAAAAATAGTGCATTGTAAGAAATAACTGATAGGATGTGAATACAGCTGCTGTCTGCAGGTTTTGTTTTCCCACTATCCACCTAATTCAACTTTTCAACTTAAAAGCCAGTGTAATTTATATTTAACTAGAAGAAAATATTTTTTATTGTTTAGAATTTGAAATAACTACCAAAACTGTTTTTGATTTCTATAAAGTGGAATTATCTGATTTTTCAGAGAGATGATCAATATACACGTACATGAAATTCAGTAGGTACACTGTTACAGAATTCTGTCGTAATTTGACCATGAATGTATTGAAAGATTATTACCAAAACGTAATGTAATTTTACAATACATGTTTTGTTCACCGAATTATGAGGAAAATGAAAGTTTTCTATATATATATGGTTTGCATTATATTCTTATTAAAAATAAAAAATCGCTGGTTTTAGAATTTGATCATACAAACATCAAGAATTGAGAATGACATATAGGGGAAAGATACCTAGAAACGTATTCCAAAGATGAAAATTTCGTACGAAATCATCAACTTGTTTTATCATCTCTTTGTTTAAGACAATATTGCATACTGTTTTCTCACCCCTTCTTTCAAAAACAATAATTTTTGTTCTGTTCACGTCCATCTTGAGTCACATCCTCTTCATGTTGGTATTGAGTCTGCTCATCATTCTCTGCAAATCGTCAACTAATTCTGCCGTGACAATCTTATTATCTGCAAACGCCAGCCTATGAACTTGCACTGTTCCGAGATCAACAACTTGTTTGTCTGAGAAAGCCATTCTTAGTCATTTGTCGGTGTATATATTAAGCATACAGAAGGACTCAGCGCAGTTTTTCCTAACGCCCTGATTCATATAAAACTCTTTTGTTACTCTCAAGCTTTTCTCTATGATCTTTCTCAAGCTAAATATCTGATCCGCACATGATCTCCCTGGCGTGAATCCACATTGGACATCTCAGATCCTTTCCTTAATTATTCCCATCGCCTTACCAATAAGTATTTTGGTAAATATTTTGCCCACGGTACTTAGTAGACTAATCGCTCTCTAATTAGTACAGTCACCTTTATCACCCTTTCCCTTTGAGAGTGGAACAATAATCTTCAGTTATTTGGAACTTCATTGTTCACAGCACACATATTTATAAATTCACTCAGCCACCCAAAGAAATATCCGCCACCGCTCTTAAGCATTTCAGAAGTGATACTATCCACATCAACAGCCTTACCATTTTTTAGTTTCTTAATCGCGGATATAATGTCGTCGATGTCGATTCTTCTTCCACTGCCTACAACGGAATTGTCTAACGTATTATCTTTAGTATAACGGTTGTTATGCTCCATAGCCTGACCTCTATACATTTTTTTCAGAAAAAGTCCCGCACACAGTCTTTCATTTCGCCGTATCCCATACCGTTTCACTATCAGTATTCTTAATTCCGACTAAGTTAGTGATAGTACTTCTTTTTATAATCTTCTCGACCCATTCCCATAAAAATACCTTATTTCTTTTCAGAATCATTTTGCATTTTTCATCTATTCATTTCTGAAAAATTCATTTACTATCCAAAATTATTAAAATTACTAACATATTCAAATCTTCATGAATCTCTATTATCATTTTGCAGGTTTGAATGCTGTCCGCTATGTACCGCTGCCAGGTACCGCAGATCCTGACCCAGAACCATCACTCATCGAGGATGTACCATTGGCACAATTTCACGTGGACGGAATCACTCTTTCTGCAAGATCAGGGAAGAAAGGAGGCAACGAAGCAGTCTTGACATTCAACACTAATATTGTTCGGACGATTGCTGATAAAGAGTACCATAAATTCTTCCAGTTTAATATATTAGGTACAGATTTAAAATTTGTGTTTGAACGAGATGAGTATAGACGAATATTAAATGTTATTAAGTTAGATGGGAATATAAGACCAGTACAAGTGCGTAATCTTAAAACGTTTATTGCCACTATAAATGGCATACAATTCTTGGTGCACAAGAATCGGTTAGGAGTTATAGTTGGAGCTTCACCTCCACCTAATCAAGTACCAGGAACATCTGAAGCGGGAAAGCAGACACCGAGAATTGAACCAGAAGGGCGCGAGCGTAGCCACAAAAAACGAAGAATTGTACCGTCACCGACAAATATTTGATGACACAAATTGTGCTAATGATGATGCACTATAATATCTCAATGGATTTTGAAGGACTCAGCTTTGTATTTAATGCTGATTGCCTTTAATTTCAAGAAATATTTGCGGTAAAGCTGTTTTAAATAAAAAAGGAACCAAGATTGTACTGCAGGAGATCTACATACCAACTCCCTTATTCAAAATGTACCACTTAGATATTCAATTTACTTAAAACCATGTATGAACCAAATTGAAGAAATTAAATTGATTAATCAACTGCTTTCAGATTACTTCATTTAATTATATATAAATTAACTTACATAATCTTCAGAAACCAATTCATTTTCTTATACCACCTTGATCAAAAAGTTTTAGGACTTTATTTTTAAAATCAAAAATACAAGTTTATTTATTGTAATCGATGTTGTCCCCTTCAAAGTACACCCCATCGACTGCAACGCACTTATGCCAGCGCTTGATCCAATCCTCGAAACATTTTTCATAATCGGTTTGCGGTATA
>JAUMHM010000079.1:22509043-22553290 GCA_032362435.1 Melikaiella ostensackeni
TAGTTGTATAAGCCAAAAGGTTTAATAAAACTGCTTAAAAAAAATAAGGCTCATTACTTTTCAATCGAACCCTGTACGAGGCTCAACACCCACTGCATGAAGACACTAAGAATATCATGTGCTTCAAGGAGCTGTGCCACGACCCCTTAACGTCCGAGGAGCAATGCCCACCAATCACTGCCGGAGAAGTGAAGAAAGCACTGAGGGCCAAGAAGAACTTCTCCGCTGCCGGACCAGATGGTATTAAAAAGTTCTGGTGGAAGAAGTTTACTTCTACACACCATTATCTGGCCCGGACCTTCACCTCATATTTAAGGCCGGAGACGCCCATTCCGTAGTGGCTAGTGTTAGGGCGCACTGTACTCCTACCGAAGAAAGGCGACTTGTCCAACACCAAGGAACTAAAGACCAGTAACTTGTCTGAACACGCTGTATAAGATCTTTTTAGCTATCCAGAGCGACAGGATTGTTCGGACAATTGGATCTGTGTCAAGAGCGATTTAAGAAGAACGTGGATCAAAAAGAGGCGTAGCAGGCTGTAGGGAGAACCTGCTAACCGACAGAAGCGTCTGCAAAGACGCTTCAGCCTACAATCGCAATCTGTCGATAGCCTGGATTGATTACCAGAAAGCTTTCGATTCAACCTCCCATAGACTAAGCATCTGTCTGTTGAAAAGCTTGAAGATTCATCCACACATAGTGCACATCGTGCACTACGCAATTCTCATGGGTACCTCTGGGACCGATCTAATAATTATGAACATAAGGTCACCCATACACGTCAGATTTGACCTTCCAATCTGTCGACGTTGAACAAAATATCTGCAACTTACATGCTTGACGTCCCGGTTCTACTCTATTCATTTGGGCTGCTTCCATGGACGGAGTACGAGCTCACGGCCCTCGATATCTCCACAAGTAAGTTCATGCATATACAGAAGAGCTCACATATCAACTCGTCCTTTCCACGCTTATACATCCTACGACGTAAAGTCGGGCGCAGACTTCTAAATATCTAGTGTCTTTATAACCGAATTATATTGGGTGCAACTCACAACGTGGCAAATGGAAGAGATCCTCTTCTGAAAATGGTCGGAAACCAAGAGATTATTGGCAAACGAACGTTCCTTTACAAAAGCGCAGAGTAGGTGGCCGAGACCAGTGGCCTGGATCTTAACATCAGGTACATTACTTCATCTAGATGCCTCCCTTCTAAGATACCGAGTGAAAAAGGCAGAGGTCAACAACTTCTTCGAACAGGTCCACGACAAGAAAATGCACGGAAACTTTAACAGATATATAAAAGGTTAGTCATTGTCGATGAAGTTAACCTTTGCTTTCCTTTAATCATCGTGACTTAATTCAGGCACAGAAGGTTTCACTTTCGCGTGTAAGAACGGTGTCAGTTTCACCTTGGTATACCGTAGCCGCATCTTACGTCAAGAAGTTTCCAGCGACAGGTGCGTGTCATGCACGTTCTGAGCACCTACGTCACATACCCTCCGCGTGTCCCACTCACGCAGGAACGACGTATGTCTATAGACACAATGCGGTCTTAAGAGTGCTTTATTGCCATCTTTGTCGCTTTTATGGTGTTAACCGCGACCCTGCTGAAATTTAAATTCGTTCCAGAAGTGTATATTTAACACTCGAGGCCTGACGTCGTACCCCCTGTGGAACTCCAGCTACGATTGTTCTGATTGTGGATTTTATCTTCTCAGACTGTTCATAAAATTTTCTATTTGATAGGTACGAACGTATACCGCATATAATATATTTAGAAAAGTCTAGTTTAATCAGTTTAAATAGAAGTCCTTGGTGCCAAACGGAGTCAAAAACTTTCTCAGCTTCTCTAAGCACCATCCCCGTGTGCTTATTTATGTTGAAATTGTGTTCAATAGTATCTAAAACTCGAGACAATTGAAAAGTAGTAGTCCTTCCTGGCCTGAATCCAAACTGTTGATCTATTAAATTATGCTATAACGGGATTACGCTAACTAATCCATTGATGATTGTAAATAATTTCGCAGACTACTTTAAGAGTGTGTATGTTCCCGGTAGGCAGCTGAGGGTTCCCACCACGACTTCTTTAATAAAAGGGCAAATGGGCCTGAAACATAAACTTGATTCTCCTGAAATAAGACTTGTAATTAATTCTTTACCGGACAAACTAACATCGGGTACGGATCTACTACCCGGTTTTTTTATCAGATCCTGTGCAGATTCACTAGCAAATCCCCTGTGTTTTATTTTCAATCTAGTTCTGGAAAAAAGGTTCTATAGTGAAATTCGGAAACAAGCTTAAACTTGCCCAGTTTATAAATCTGGTGACAAAGCAGAATTAAAAAACTCTCGTCCTATTGCAATCATTAACAATTTCTCTAAAATTCTTGAATCAATTCTAATGGGGTTTACATCATCCTTGATAAGACCTTATTTATCGGAATGTCAACATGGTTTTGTACCCGGTCGATCCACGGTCACGAACCTAAGAATTTTCACGCAGTTCATTGCTAATGCATTTAAGTCGGGGAATCAGGCGGATGTCGTATACCTCGACATAGCCAAGTGCTTCGATAAACTGGACCACCACACCTTGGAGCAGAGGCTTCAATCAACCGACCTTCCAGGTAATCTGATATCAATGCTGCAGAATTTTCACGTAGATAGGGAGCACTTTGTTCAATTTGCCGGATGTATCTCAAAATCATTCACTCCCAGGTCGGGTTTCCCTCAAGGTTCCAATCCTGGACCAACACTGTTTATAATATTTTTCAATGATGTTGATAACTCAACGGATTTGAACAAAATTCTTCTTGCAGATGACAGCAAAGTTTATGTTATGGTCTCTTGTATAAGAGATTATGTAGCGCTAAAGGTCGGTCTATTGAAGTTTCTGAATGTTATTCACAAGTCTGCCACCTGTTACTAATACAAACTTGAGGTAGAACAGCTAGAATTAGACAAAATTAGATTATAATTTGTTATAAATGAAATATATTGCTATAATTAGACTAATGATAAGACTCTATAAATACTGTACACAACCCTGTAACTGGTTTTTCAAACTGTTAGGTAGTCTCAATAAAGAATCAAATCAAATCAAAACAACTTCACTTAGGCAGCTAAGTAGAATGACAGGTCTGTAATTGCTTGTCATATCGGTAAATTTACCTAATTTCGCGACCTTGTTTAATCAAGTAAAAACAGTTTTGGAGACACTTTATCAAATTTTTCACCTGCCTGTAAAAATACACATCACAAGGTTGAACCAAAAGAGTTCATTTTGGGGAAATTACTTTGATGGTGCACTTCGGTAAACCTTCATCGTCCAGCTTGAACATCTCATCATACATGCACTGATCAGTCTGTCCTCCCCAAGAATCGACCAGCAGAAGGAAGTTTTCCTCTCCCACGTAGGATTTTAAACATGAATGTAAAAAGTCCTTGTAAAGAGTCCTTGTGAGTTTTCCTGATTTGAAGGACCTGATAACGATGTTCGAGTACTTTTCAGCATACTCATTCACCGTTTTTTGAATCCTAGGCCCAAATGCACCTGTTGACTCCTGGAAGCACACGAAAACAAGGGTAAAAATTTGTGAACATACCTGTTTGGTCCGTATTAATGATGAAATCCTCGTTGAATTTTGGAATCAGAGCACGTATCTGTGTTCGAAAATTTTCTACAGAGGCCAAGGTTTCCTCAATTGTGACCGCTTCCCTCTCTTACACGTACCTCGTTATTTTTCGCTGACGAATCCGATATTTTCTTTTGAACTGCTGGACCCACGAATCAGGAGCTTTGAATTTCAAATATGGAAACTGTCTTGCAGCAGATAAACCTCAATGCTGTGAATTTCTTATGGTGACTTGCTGATTATTCTGGCGAGCCTCGGTGAAACGATCATAAGTCCATGAATCGATAGTGTTGAATTTTTCGTTAACGGTTCCACTACTTTTTATGTGTTCTTCTCACCTGGCTATGTCACTCATATATTTGAGGCAAGAACATCATTGCCTTTGTAGGACCTTCAGGCTCCAGCCTGGATGTTTTCTGGCTATATTTACAACTTTTATTTTGTACTCCAGTGGAATATATTTTACAAGCTTCTACTTTTTCTCCTCTTGTTCGTAATCATCGAATGAAACTTCTCCAACTTCTTCGAAAAGCCTTTCCTCGTTAATTTCATTAATTAAAATGAATTCCTCGTCCACTATGAGTTTCATCTCGCCAAGCATCTCCACACAGTTATCAAATAGTTTTACTCCCATCAACATAGCTTCTTCGGTAATAACTGTGGAAGATTCTGGTGCGACAAGATCTCTTTCAACCAAAAGCTGCTCAAAATGAAGAAGCGCATCTTTCAATCGCAATTTTGGTACATCACTATAAAGAGATTCATCTTCCGCCTCATCCTCTATCCTCGAAGGGCCAGGAACATTAGCAGATTCCGTCTCCGACATATCAAATTTTTTCGTGTAAAATTAAACGTGAAAATAAACTTTCAAGGCACTTCTGATAACTGCACCGAAAAGTACGTCTAACCATTCCGAAAACCAGTTTCCACAACGACTTTCCATGACCGCCTCATCGGGTGGGTCATAATTGTACAGACATCAGAAATGAGACCCCATTCTTGGTTTCCATTCCAATTCCCCATTCTATGAAATGAGTCACTGCATCCACTGATATTTCGTATTTAACATTGAAATTTTCGTTTGAAACACTTTGTTCCTAATTTAATTTAAAAATTCAAATACTAGAAACTATTGCAGAATGAAGAATTTAAAAAAAATGTACAACTTTCCAAGCGACAGATAATAAAGATCCGATAAACAGAGTTTTCATTGAAAATAATGATTAAATAATCATCATCAAATGGCATAATTTTATTAATTGCTAGTCAGAAATGGAATGAATAAGCATTTTTTCATGAATAACCAAAAAAAAAGTACGGGCAGCGAGAATTGAACGCGCAACCTTCCGTCTATCAGCCAAGCGTTCTACCAGGTGAGCCAGCTATTTAATTTAATTTCCAATCATCTTTTATTTATATACGCTTCTTTAAAATTGTGTATGAAATCTTTTGAATATTTCCAGTTATTCCCATTTACTTGGAACAAACTCAAAGCTTCTTCGTGTGAAACTGCATCGAAATTCTTCAAAATATCACTATCATTAACTTTATAACCTCTTTTAAATCTCATCAAGTTATTTTAAAAAATGGATTGGACTGTCTCATGTGTTATTCTTAAATTTCAGAGGCTAGTTTGACATGATTTAAAAAGTGCTTTTAATCATGCCGAAGAGAAATAAAGTCGCTGGAATCTCTTGAGGATTATTTTCTCTCTCATTTTCGTTAACATCTATTCTTTCATCGGAAACTCTAACGTTCTATCTACCTGACCACTCCACTTATTGTTTATCATTTTTAACCTTGCCGCCACAAATGCGTTTCTTTGGACATTCAACTCAAAATTGGTTTCTTCGAAATTTACAGTATTATGCAAATTTCGTCCCTTGTTGTTAACTTGAATCATATTTCTGAATGCTAAATTTTGTGCGGTTGTGTTTAAGATTTTATCTTCTTTTTTCATTTGATGCCGAACCTCACTCGAGAGTTTCCCTATTTTCTTTTAATTGCTCTCATTTTCTTCATATGCAATTAATACTTCAGCGCCGCTTCAAAATTCAGCATTGTTCTTTGGGAGAGAATCAGGGCTGGATTAATGCATAAGCAAAATAAGCAGTTGCTTAGGGTCCCGGCCTCAGAGAGGCCCTCAATCAGCAAAAAAAAAAAAAATTACTCAATGAAAATGCTGCCAAAAAAAGATTTACAAAATGTCAAGTAAGGTATGATTGTCTTTTCCATGTAAATACATTTTTTCAAATATTAAGCTTGAAGTATTTCATGTAATATAGAATAAACTTTTTGAAAATTCAACACAAATAATTCAATCCTAATTTCATCCAATAATATTTGCATTTGATAGGTTATGTCGTGATACGTTATATCTACATTAGGGGCCCGTTTTCGATCGTGCTTAGGGCCCCTTGAAGCAGACACCCGACCCTGGAACGAATCAATTTCAAATGTCCTTTTATTAATTTTCTCACTTAGCTTTTCCTGTCTTATTCATTTTGCTTTCTGGCATTTGTCGGCAGAATCTATCTCTCTCCTTTCTCTCTTTTTCAATTCGAGCATGTAAATCTTCGTATCTGTATCTTAGTTCATCTGATACCATCCAATTACTTAATGTATTTTTCGTATTTGGTGAAAGCAAGCCACCCGCATGTTTGTGTTCTCTCGTACTTTGTTGGTTTGTGTTTGTGGTACTAACTTGTGCTCTGTCTTTATCTGCCGGCGTTGGTGTAACTGCCTGTGCTAATAATTTCTTTATCGCAACTGTCGAGGGTTGACTGTGCCTCTACTCTATCTACTTCTCTATCTCTTCTAGTTACGGACTCTGAATTTCCCCCTACTCCTTCTTCGCTACTTTTACTTACATTTTTTATTCTATTTTCTATCTGAATTATCGTCGCGATTTTTCCTATTCCTATTCTCTTCCTCGTTTTTGTTCTCTGTCGTCGACATTTGCCATTTTTTTTGTTTTCCCCAACCTTACACTCATTTAAAAAATTATTTTTCCTACTATTTTCATCATTCTCCGCGGCCTAGCTCATTAGGTTCGTGTTTGTTCTTGTGAGTGAAAACCGATCATGTTCATTTGCATGAGCGTCTGGGTTTGCTGATCTGAATGGAACGCGTGGTCTAACCAGGCAGTGGACTCGTCCACTGGGATGGAAAAGCGTTTGTGAGAGAAGTCGCAAAATCAATGAATGGGTAAGGAGGTAGCTTGCCGAGAAGTGGGTGAAGTCAGAGAAAGAACAATCGTGAACATTAAACAAGGTCTTATTTGATAACTTACATGGATACTTGAGGCTCCAAGAGCCAATTCTGACTTAATCAGGGTATATTCTAACGGGCAGTTCTACCAAAATGGACAGTTCTAAAAAAAAATGGGCAGTTCTAAAAGTCACTTGGAAGATGAGGAAAAGAGAAAGAGAAAGAAAAAAGAGAGAAAGAGAGAGAAAAAAAGAGAGAGAGAGCTAGCATAGCAGTTCTAAAAAATCCTTAGAATATACCCTGGACTTAATGCCGAGCCGGGCTGCAAAACCAAAAACGGAGCAAGCACTGGTGAATTGGACCTAGGCGGCGAAGCCAACGTCCGGAACGATGTTATTGACATAGACAGCTTCCTCAGGGATGAGGCTGTGGTAATCCTCGAAACCAGGATGGGTAGCGTTCATATCACTCGGGGCTTGCGTATCACGGAAGGTAGCACGTCGGCCCTCAAATCAAGTAGTACGATTACTGACGCGACCGCGTTGCGAATTTGAGGATAACTCTCGCGTTGGTCCTCTCCACACTCCTTCATCTGACCCGCAGGGCTTGTAGAAATGCGGAGTGCTACATAACTTCGTTATAATATCAATCACTACTTAAATACTAACTCGATCATCAATGTCAGAACCTTCAGCACCTTCTCTCACCTCTGAGAACAATGTATGGCATTGCATTAATACATTATACATTGTATTATTATTATATACTTTGATCCCTCAACTTTGATTACCAGATCTGATGAAGGAGTACTATAATCAACCACAAACACAGCGGAAAAATTGCTTTAGCCGTGCGTGGTCGACCCCCGCGCAACTCCCGAAATAGGCAATATATGCGGCATAATTGCGAAAACGCTTTATTCTGAGTTTGGCCTCGGATTATACGATGTTATGCGGCTTTAAAATTGGGTGGAATGGTTCCAAGACATGATACAAGATTTTATCACTTTTATCACTGTTGAAGAATCATGCAATTATGTACTAGCATAAACTTAATCTAAGAAATATAAAAAAGGATTAAGCTTTATGGTACTCTACTCATGGTATAACACGATAATTATAAAAGGATTGTTCTTCGAACCTGAGTTTTAACGATTTGTGAACATTTTCTCACGAGTTCTGACTTTGTCTGGCCTTTCATGGCAAAAAACGTAACAATTTTCGTCAGAAATTGGCAGAAATGCTGATTTTTTCTGACGATACTTCAGCTTTTTATGAGCGTTTTTTAAAGATAAAGTACACAATGTTAAATTTATTGAATTTCGATATATCAAATTTCCTATACCAGAAAGGCCATTTTCTGATTTTTCAGAAAATAAATATCCAATAAGAAATTTTCATTTTTTGATGACTTACCCAACACCGCTGGATTTTAATCTTTGCTTGAAAACGTCGTAGAGCTTCTCATGGTTATCTGGATTATAAATCGTTTCGCTTGTGAAAATATAGTCGTATTTTTCATTTTCATCTTCAACATTGTTCGATAAGAGTGAAGTGAAAGATTTCCAATCACCGGAATAAAATCTAGTTTTTTCTTGTGCGAGTGCTGCATTGCCCAAATTTAAAATCACGTTCGGTACAGTGACGGACCTAATAACCTCTACATTCTATTAAACCAAATATTATGAATATAGAAACAATAAATATTCGAAAAATGTATGTCAGAGCGAATTGAGCGATTCTGAAATTGACTGGAGGAGAAACTTAAGGAGGTCGATCCATTGGCATAACATCAAACTAAAGAACGGTTTAAAGAAGCAAGAAAAATAGAACCAAAATTAATTACAATGCATTTTGAAAGAGGCAGCATCAATACTTTGAGCAGAAAAAATTATTTTTATTTAAAATCACTTATCTATTAATATCTATTTGACATTTAATGTTTAACCTCGTCATAACTAATAATAATCTTCATCCAATCTGAACAAACAGTAGCTTATTTTGTTTCTGCACATGAAATGTCAAATAACTGCTACTAGACAAATAATATTGACTCAAACTTTTTTTTTCCTAAGAAACGTATTGCTTCCTTTTCCAAAATGAAATAAAACTCATTTCAATTCAATTTTCCCTGTCTTTATGTACCAATTTTTTAGTTTGAGGTTATGTCAATTGGTCGATCCTTCTTAAAGTATCAAAACTGGAATATTTAAGATGAAACCCGGCGTTATATTGCTAGTTAAAAAAAAGCTTCTATTTCTCATTAATCTCACATATAATCTATTTCAATAAGCTAACGTTAGGCATCCCTGGCGAAAGTTTCGGATAGGAATTCAATCTAAACCCACCTTCCAATCCTTTCAATCCTTCAAACCTGAATCCGAAACAAATCCTTTCATCTTTCAATCCTTTCCAAATCGTGAGTTCAATCCAAATGAATCCGAGGTTCATCAGGGCCTACTTTTCAATGATTCTCAATCCCTGCGTCAACACAAGAGATGTTTAACACGAGGGCACAGAGAATTTAAGAGCATCTAAGAGCAAAACGCTGTCAGCTCAAAAGCCCCCACTACCCGTAGACGCTGCGCCACTTGGGGGGGGGGGGAAGCCGTGGCTTAGACCTAGTTTTGTGACGTGCAAAGCGTATGATGAGCGGCTTGTGTTGAAAATATCTAATCAACACTAACTTCAATTCGAAACCAATCTGAATCCACCTTTTAATCTGTGAGTTCAATCTGATCGCATCAGAAACCAATCCGAAATCACCTTGTAACCTAATTCAATCTGTGCGCCCAATCTTAATGAATCCGGGGCTTATCGGAAAAGACGTTTCAATCCTTTTCAACTCGTACGTCTCGGTCCTTCGGATTTTTGGATAATTTAGATAATTCATGGTAACTTATCAGTCGACATTTACGGTAACTTTCTTAAGCCTCTCAACACAACTTCAATCCGAATCAATGCAAAATCAATCTGAACCCACCCTTCAATCCTTTTCAATCCGTGAGTTTAATCCGAAATAACCCATTTATGCCTAGACCTTTTTGTAGTTTTTAATGTTTTTAATTATATTTTAAATTAAATTATTCAATTAAGCAATGATTTTGAAAATTTAATATATTTTTAAAAAATTAATTTCAGTCATTTTAAATCAACCACCGAATGCTCGCATACACCATAAACAAAGCTGGTTCGCCAACGACTCACTGGGCATAAATGGGTTAATTTGAAACCAACTTTCAATCCTTTTCAATCGATGCGTCCAATCCGCATGAATCCGGTGCTGCTCCGGAAAAACTTTTCAATCTTTCTCAATCCGTGCATCAACAATATCTTCAATCATTGAGGATTGATCATTGAAAGGTTTTTTCAGGATGGAATCGGATTCATTCAGATTGAGCGCACGAATTCGATGACTGATGAGTGACTATTAATTGTCTCAAATTTCCAAAATCTACGGTAATTTATGGTAACTGATCGGTCGGATATTAATACTTGGTTTGACCTCGGATTAGTTCGGATTCATTCGGATAGGGATCCTCGGTTATTCTTGGGTTGGTTCGTATTCAGTTAAATATGAATCTGTGGTTCGAACTCGGATAACCTCGAAATAATACTAAATGATTCGGATATACATTTTAAAATAAAATAGATTCCGACGGATAGAAATTTTATGTTTCGTAACTTTCGCCAGGTATGTTTTTGAGGATTTCACACTTGTGCTCACTGGCAATGATTTCCAACTCGAGAAATTTGGAGTCCCCCCTTGCAGGCAGTATCAGAGTCGTTCTGTAGGAATAATACTTACGTAATCTTGAAAGTGAACTGTGGAACCTTTCATCAAGCACAAAATACCGATTACACCAGCTCCGCATCCTAAGTCCAATACCTTTTTATTTTCGAAGGAATATTTTTGTTTTAATAAATAGCTCACTAAATCATAAGTACACTCCCAAACTTTCAGGCCACCTGAAAAATACATTTATTATTTTGCTTTCATACAAATGAAGCTTTGCAATGGTAGCAATTTTTATCAGCCTCTATTATTTTTTTTTATCAGCCACTTTTGAGATCTGAAAGTAGCCGTTTACACGACAGGAGGGGCGAAATGCATGATTATGAGCTTCTATGGACTTTCATAATATTTTTAAAATGGGTTATTTATAGCAAAACTTTTTTATTAACATAATGCAAAGTTGATGCAAGAATAGAAAAGACACCTCCTCGATTGACATATTTGTATTTACGTACTGTCATTTCCTCTATTAGTACAGTTAAATCAGACAACAAAAAGACGTTTGCCAGAACAAATTGCTGGTAGCAATTTTTTTGAATAATGTTGGCAACGAGTTCATAATGAAATCCTGAAACCCTCCGATCTGCAAGTGTTGTAGAATTTTCGTTATTAACGAAAAAAAAAATTATACATTTTTCGAAGATTTTGTGATTTCTTCTTTCGGTGAAGAAATACAGAAAAATATGTGGAGAATGAATAAGCTTCCAAATAAACCGACGTCGAATCCTATGCTGCGACTAATAGTTTAAAAGTTAAGAATTTGTTAATTTCTAAATTATAATGAATAATATGGTTTCTTCTTGAATTTAAAGATTAGAGCGTAAGTCCAACAGCTTCAAACAATTTTTACAAAAAATATTCCATAACAGTGCTGGATAATTATAGGAATTGTCAATGAATAAGGAACACAATGTTTAGCTCGTGACTGATGAAAGTTTTATTCGATATTTCAGCTAACGATATTTTAAATTTTGATTTAGGCATTTATAATTTATGAAATTAGATTAGTGTATTTATTATTATTGTTTAAAAATATTAAATGCGACTTACATTACTTTTGCAAATTATTTACACGGCTAGCGCAAGCGTTACTAAAAATTACTGATGACTTTGAAACACGATAACTCGGTTGGAAATAAAGATGAACATTAAAAAAAGGTTATAAAACTCATGAAACTTCACGTCGAATGACTTCACGTAGATATATTTGTGACTTCCTGAAGAGGACATATCACGTGAAAAGTTTTTTTTTTAATCCAAGAACTTTTCGAATTTTGTACCTCTACTTCAACTCGTATCATGACCTACGAAAGTTGTAAACAAAAATCTGAAATGTGTACGACGCCATCTTTGAAATCTTATCTTTAATTCAAGCCAGTGAAACTTCAAACATTCTTACAGATTCCTCAGCTATAACTAGAAATGTCCAAGAGTTGAGTTTCACAATCAGTCGGGTTAAGCAGCTAGGCCGATCGGCAGTGGTGACCGCCGACTTAAACTTGACGCGCAGACATGCTTAGACATTTTGAATCATATCTCGCGAACTCGCAAAGATTTTCTAAGTTTTATTGGCTCTCATTACAGATAAGATTCCAAAGAATGCGTCAAATAAATTTCAGATTTTCTCTTTAACTTTCCTAGGACATGACTCGAGTTGAAGTCGAAGTAGAATATTCGAGAAATTCTTGAATTTCTCAAAAAAACTTCTCACTTTATATATTCTTTTCAAAAAGTCAGAAATATATCTACTAGGAGTCATTCGACGTGGAATTTCATTAGCTTTATAACCATTTCATTCAAATGTCTAGCTTTATTCTCGACCGAGTTATCGTGTTCCAAAGTCATCAGTGATTTTTTATACCATTGGAAATTCGGAAATTATAATTTCTCACGGTAGTGTAAGTAAAGTCTGATATATATATATATATATATATATATATATATATATATATATAAAATTTAAAAAATGGGTCAAACAACCACCGCAGGGTCCCCATGGGAGCGACTGCCATCCATGAAAATGACACCGGCGGATGGTTCCGAAGAAAACCCCCAAGCTAAGGCGTGAACAACCGTGCCAAAAGCTGAATGGCACGGGTGATGCGTCTCTGACGGTGTCTCTGGGATACCGGGCGACCTCCTAGAGTTAGCCTTACCCTTGCATGCGGGGTTCTGCAAGGGTGGACGAAAGCTTTCCCTAGCTTCTCGTGGGAAAAACTATGATAGCACCAAACCCAGTTGTAAATGCGGTTCAAAATGATCGAATACGCAGAGCACTCGACTATGTGTCGGCAAACAGTGCCGACCAACCTAGAGTTCGGGGTGCTGCAAATAATTTGGATGGAAAGACGATGACGGATCGGCGAGACGGATTGTGTGACTGGGTAGGTAAGTTAGAATATGATTTCAAATGATGTTGTTTTAGAATGGTTATTCAATTAGAAAGCGTTTAAGGCCTGTACCAACGTGTGATGTTTAATCATTTTTTAATATGCGATAAATTTTCAACGCGTTTCGGACCAGGTTTCAATACGGAAAAAACGTTATTTACATAGAAGAGGCTGGAATGATAATATTGTACTAATATCTATACATATAGGTATTTTACAATGTTGATTAATGTGAAGAAACGAAAAGAAACATTTACCTGTATGTGTAAAGTGACTATTGCTGAGACTGAAACTTACTGGTGCATGAAAATTCAAATGATTGTTGTCGTGAAGATGATAAAAACAATGCTCAAGTAAGGTTTTTTATTTCGTAAAGAGATGTTAAAAAAAAAAAAATTAAGAGAAAGATCAAGAAGCGATATGACCTGAAAATTGGTTAATTTTAGTACTTTTGCCTATAAAAATGCATATTCTTTTAATTAATATATTTTAATAATTCTAAAATTATTAAAAGGATGTAAATTTTTTGTATACTTACAAGACTATATGTTCAAGTGTAAAGATTGAAATTTTACATTTTTTTACATTTTTCTTGGAGACCCTCACCGATACAAATTCACTGGGAATTCTCAACATATTCTCAGGCCCAGTCACGTTTCTGAGCATTTCTCTACAAGTACACAGGTAGCACTTTTTGAAGATCCAAGTAGCCCTCATGAATTTTCTGAAGGCTCATAAACTTGTTTTTGTAAACATGATCGAAATTTTCATGAATATCAAAGAATTACAAAGGCTGCCTCAAAAGAGGAGGCCCTACTCGGCATCCAGGTAGAAATTATTCTCTTGTAGTAAAGTTGCAGTGCAGTGGCCGGATGTAAGAAGATATAATGAAATAATAAAACCGATAATTTATGCAACTAATTTCATAGTCAACATGAAAAAAAGCGTTTTGAAATATTCAAATATAAAAAATCATACGGCCTGGGCTACCCAGCTCGTGAATTCGATGAGCTGAGTTGAGTTCTTAATTGCCAGTCTTCTTCTTCTCTCCGGATCAGAATGAACTCAGCTCACAAAGTACAATGGGCGAATTGGCTCGTTCGTGTTTGGACCGTGCACGTCTGCGATAGACAACCCGTAATATGAGGCCCCTGCATTGGGGCTCAAAGAGGCTACAACTCTAAATTAACTCCAAATAGGCCTTCAAATACCTCTGCAAAGTTTCATGTTTTCATTAAAAAGTGCAAGGTCGGGGTCATTTTTGCGACTTAACGACCGGACTAACTGGTGTGTCCAACATGTTTTTCCACAGTTTGTGCAAGTAAATCTGTATATTATATTTACTTTATTAAGTTTTTCAATTTAATCTTCACTGTTTGGAAAAAGTATTTTATTAAATGTGTTTTCAACAGAAAACACCAAATGAGCCGTTTCAGAAATAAACTCGAAAAGCTCATAATCTCCGACATTTTTCAATATAATTTGTTCAACTTTTGTTCAATCTATATCATACGTTCACAGATTCATTAACAGCCTGTCAGCAAGGGTTCAGGTAATTTTCCAGATTGTCACTAATTTTGTTCCTTTATCTATCTTATTTCTTTCTTCGTTACCTGGCCTATTGAATCCATGCAGGGGAACTCCCAGAATACAAATAATTTGCATAATAATCAATTTAATTGCTATAAACAAATTAAGTGATCAAATTAATAGCGGAGTGGTTTTATGAATGGAAAATTGTTTCTTCTTACTAGAATTGCTGTAGTTTATCTCTTAACAAATAAAGTAAAAAAAGCAAAACTTTGGTATTTTTTTAAAATTTCATCGCTTGTAACTCAAAAAATTTCAATCTGATTATTACTCAGTATATAGTCGGAAAGTGGAAAAACATACGTTTCGAACGAATCACAGTTTATGTTAGTTGGATCAACCGTTATCGAGATTTACGCCAGTAATTGAAAAAACACGTTTTTTGCCAATATCTCGAAAACGCTTCTTTGGAAGAATAAATGAATGTCATTTTCTTTCTTAGTGACCCATAATTAGTCTAGAAAAACCTTTTCTTCTCCAGGTACATTTTTCGTATAAACTAGTGTAATAAAGTCACATTCGAGAAAAAGTCCAAAAGTTGGTTGAAAAAGCGATTCCGTGGTGAAGTTTTCATTAGAGAATACAGAAATACGCGGAAGGCCAAAGTCCGGCGATTTTTAACAGAATTCAACTGCAACGAAAAGAAAGAAGTTGATGAAAATTGAAGATGAATATTTTCAGATAGAAATTCAGAAGGCGCGTCTGAGCGTTTTACGAGCTTCCGGAAATAAAAGTATTGCTAATACTATGAGTTCACTTTTTTCTTCTGATCAAGTAGAAATTGATGATGATGACTGCTTGAAACCCTAAATTCCTGAAGAAGCTTTAGCTTTAATCGAGGAAGCAAAATTATTGAAATCTCAGTACATATTTATACATATTAAGGCTAAGAACAGAAACACTGATCTTTATCATAGCCATAACGATGTAGCTGAGGCAAAGAAACAATGCTATCCCAAGCTTGCTAAAAAATCCTATCATGAATATACCTGTTCCGAGCAACGAACGTACCCGTTCCACGAAAATGATTCTCAAATATGGTTCTGATGGTACTCCGGGTATTTCCCCTCTTAAAAAAAAGCATAACCCAGATACATCGGATTCACAGTTTCTACGGTGCTACTGCAACTATTTCTAGACAGTCAGGATCTAACAGAAAAAGGGAGATGGCATCTCTGCAATAGTCTGACGAAATAGCTCCCTTCTTCAACCATTTATTGCAAGTTAATGGAATACCAATTTTCATCAGAGACCGAAGACCAAAACGTTTCTGTTATTACATTAATTCATAGTTCTAAAATTTTAGAACTTCAAACTTGGCAAATTTATAAATATCTGAATTTGTAAATTTATATACAATTATTATTCTGTCTATCTATGAAAATGGTGGATTTGGAGATGGTATCTGCAAAAACTATGTATTTCAATATTTTTTTACACAATTTAATTCACATTCTTATTTCCCAAGTGAAAATAGCCTTATCTTTGGCTGTGCCTGAAGTGGTCAATCAGTAAGAGCACCCTAAAATGAGTAAGCGTGTTGTTGGCAGCGCTAGTTTTGCAGCCTGCACTGGCCGCAGGCAACTTACAACTAAAATCTCACGGTCCTCTCACATAGGACCTGTCAATTTTGTCACGCTTTTTTCTTTCGTTTCGTGAAGTGAATCGCGAAATTTATATTCACCATTAGAAGTCTTGGAATATTAGAAGACCTCCGAAAATGCTTCTCCGATAACAGAGTTGTGCGTGAAAAAATAAATTTCCAAACGGTCGTCGGCGTTGGGCTGTCGGCGTCTGCTATCGTTACATTTCTCCGTTTCGGAAAATGAATACTTTTATTCAAAATATTCATTTCCTTAGCTCAAGGATAGGTCTTCTAAAATTGTATCGACCCCAGGATTACGCAAGACTTCGGATATTTTGTGACTCTTCTTTCTTTTATTCAAAAAATCGTGAGAGCAAATACGGACAAAGTGAAGGACTGTCTGAGTAACTTTTTCAAGAAATTGTATTGGAGGTGAAGTAATAGAACATAAAAACTGTAGCATAGAAGAGGATAGTTAGATAATCCCGTTGCAAGTGACGAAATAGGAATTGATGTCTTCACATGAATTTCGTAAATAAGAATCTAAAGAATGGTAAGGCTGCTAGTGTGGATGGTATTACCGCTGAAATTCTTAAGAGCGGTGACGTATATCTGTTGGCGTTGCTAAACGAGTTGATGAATATGTGTGCTAGGAACGGCGAAGTTCCAAATAATTGAAAAAAGTGGGTGGCCGCATGCAAGCCGGTGTTGGTAAGCTGGGAGCGATTAATTAAGATTCTAAGATAGGCGACGCCACCTTATATCCGAGGTCGAAATACAAAACATCGAGAAACAGGTGCGAAAACAACTAGCGGCACCTAGAAGGCACCCTGCAGATACGGTGGAAGAGGAGGTACAAATGCACGCGACACGACACGTCATAGACGAGCGAGAGCCGGACCTGGTGGATGTAGCGGGCCGACTGTCTCATGGTCCACAGCCGCCGGACCCTGCCCCTGTTGAACTCATTGAACAGCTCAATGAGGAAAGCCTACGTCTCATGGTGTGCTTCACTGATGCCATCCTAGAGTCTGCAGATCAAGTACCATCAATGAGAAGCGGTCTGCCGAAATTTAGAGTCAACAAAGACCTTCCCCGGTTAGTTGATATACTAAACACCGAGATACTGCCTCTGTTCTTACAGCGGGATATAAGCTTGCTGCAGATGCAGACTCCTGCGTATTGTGCTGCGGTCGCGTGTGCCAGGATGATGAGCATAAAACTCAGATTCCGAGCTGCTAACAACTACGCCCCAAAAAAGATATCAGACCCTCCATGGAAGTTTCGACTTCAGGGCGAGATTAATAAAACAAGAGCAAAACTGAGACGGTTGTACCAATTTCCAAAGGGCAATCGGTCTCAGAGACTGACTCGCCATGTGGAGGAGATCCTTCGTCCACATATATCAGTTCAAGAACATCCAAGAACCTGGACGAAGCGACTATCTTAAACAGAGACTCATGGTCCTAGAACCGAGGAAATGGCAAAATATTGGTGGAGCATCTGGGGTCATAGGTCAAGTCAGCTGAACATGACGTGGCTCCGTCTAGAAAAGGACAGAGTTCCACGGTTGCCTGGGATGAATACTCTATCCATCTCAGCCTCCGACGTAACTCGCATCCTAAAGAGAGCTAAGAACTGGAAAGCGCCCGGTGTGAATAGGGTGCACGGCTTCTTGTATAAGTACCTGGAGGCCATGCACCCCGCCCTTTCTGGAGCCTTTCAAATCATTTTTCAGAACCCAGACCACTTGCACTCTTTTACAACGGAGGGCGTAACGTATATGAGTCCCAAAAAGGTAGCTTCTGGTAGCCCTAGTGATTATCGACCAATAACTTGCTTCTCGACCCTCTATAAGTATCTCACGGCCATCATTTCTGACTTCGTGTATAAATATTGTGAGGCGAACGACGTCCTCTCCGAAGAACAACGTCCTCTTCAAAGAACAAAAGGGTTTTTGTCAAGGTTTGCGTGGTTGCAAGGACCAAGTCACGATTGACAGTACGGTTTGTTGCATGCGAAACACCACAAATGCAATTTGCGCATGCCCTACATTGACTACCGACAGGCGTTCCCCTCAATACCCCATGATTATTTACTTGAAGTTCCTAAGACGTATAAGATCTGTCCTCGTGTCATCCAATTTCTGGATTACGCTATGCACACATGGAGCACAAAGATTAAATGTTATAGTCGTGGGATGATAAGGAATACCCGCTCCTTGCCCATCAAACGAGAAATCTTCCAAGGTGATTCATTCAGCACACTATGGTTTTATTTAGCATTGAGCCCGCCAAGTTGGACACTCAATAACACGTCCTACATGTTCAAAATCCATGAGAGGACAGCTGTAGAAAGATTATTTCTACCACGCAAGCTTGGGGGTAGAGGTGTTATGAATGTTCGACGATCGTGTGACTCTCAGGTCGCACAATTGCGCGAATATTTCCAGAACAGGAATGACATCTCGCTCTGTGACTACATCTGTAGAGTTGACATGCATACCCCCTTAAAACTTGCAGCTGTTGATTTCAAGAATATCGGACATGTCAACGCCGAACAGCTATGTGCTCAATGGCAGGGTAAACAGCTGGACAAAAACACCCCCAAACATTAGATCTTTCTTGCGTGGATAGTGATGCTTCAAACCTCTGGTTGAGGGGGGGAGAACTCTTTCCGGAGACGGAGGGATTTGTCATTGCCATCCAGGACAGGGTAATCAAGACAAGAAACTACCAAAAACACGTCTTCAGCATGGCGGCAGTGGTTGACAGATGCCGCATTTGTGGAGATTCCAATGAGAACATCGAACACATCATTGATGGGTGTACGATGCTTGCCTCGCAAGAATACACGCGCGGACATAATGATGTTGCTGGGATCATACACCAACAAATTGCCCAGAACAATGGCTTACTAGAGATATTTAGGCCTTACTATTAATATAGCCTAGTTAAAGTAGTAGAGAGCGAATACCATCTCCTTTACTGAGACAAGACTATTCTGACTGACCATCTAGTCAGACACAATCGTCCAGATGTTCTCTGGTTAGATAAACTTGCTCAACTTGTCACAATAATAGACATAAGCGTTCCACTAAACAATAACATTGGGCTCCGATATACGCGAGGTGCGTACAAATCTTGGAAGAACTGGGAGCTCGAAATTCGCTACATTCACTAAGAAAGGCGACATTGCTGAACACGTGCAGCATCGTCCGGAGTTTTCTGGACGTAAACAATGATAGCGGCTAAAACCGCCTTCTATGGCCATCCCGCGTACTCGGTGAATGACTGTAATAAGCACATTTTTAATTTTTATCTTTCTTATTTTTGATCTTTCAATTTTTTAACTTTCTAACGACTCAAACACGTTACATACGCGATATGCGCGAATCAGGAAAATATTCTTCTGTTTAGTATCGCACGAGGTACTGCCGCTATCGTTCCCCCCACCGACAGACCCCGTTGCCACGTCGACGCGCCGTAGATCGTACCGCGCACGCTTTCCGTCCCGTGCACTGCGTGGTGCTGATGCAAGACATGCCAGCTCTCGGAGAATGAGCACTTCTCAGGGAACCAGCCTGAGTGGTAGAGCAATGAGTGTTCCCATATCCACCTCTCAGGTGTCGATAAAATGCAACATCAGGCGCTCCTGAACAGGCTTTACCCCGGTAACCACTGAGAGTAGCCGTCGAGGATTTGTCCTACCTTTAGAGTAGCGGATGGAGCAACGGAGCAATGGGCGCTCCAATATCCGTTTCTCGGGTTCCAATGTCTCGCGGCATTAGGTGTTCCTAAACGTGGTTTATTTCAGCCATCCTCCGGAAAAACATTCCTCGGAAGTCCGGCATCAGGTGCTCTTGAACGTGCCTCGCTTCGGCAACTTCCGACGGGGCAACGCTAGCCAGAACCAGGGCCAATACAGACTGCTGAAACACAGCAAAACCTTCCTTCTTGTCCCGTTACCGCCTCCGTCGGACCCAGCAAAACTCCTACCTCACTTGACCGACCTGAATTTACCGCAGATAGGGGGCGCTGAGTTTAGACCGGGGCACCCCAACCGAGCCCGTTTTCCGTTTTCTCAAAGCGGGGGGAGGGGGGAGACGTCACTTAACGCCCTATGGCTATATTTTTGGCTCATAATTGCCTCACTTGTGTCTCAGGAGCTGTAACTCGCACCTGCTTTCAGCACTGTGTCCGGACGGTTCCATCGCATTCGCAGCGCTTTGACCCGCCGTTGAAACTCCGCTCCGCTACATTGTCGCGTCACAGTTCAAGTCATTTTTCATTGTAATTAAACCACACATACCAGAGACACCGGTACTCACACTCATACACACGCGCGCGCCAACACACACACACACCACATGTAATAGTTATTAATTCTGTTAAATAAATGTACAGTATTATTAGTATTAACTTCGGCCTCCCGATCATTTCAAACGACTACCCTGTCCCCAGAAATTTCGGGACTCTGGACAGCTGAAGCTCCGGCAGAGTGGCAGGGCATGATCGTCACAACTTTTATTGTATATGTGTGTGTCCGCGTGCGTGTGTGAAGTTGTATGTGTCTATTCCGTTCGTAAAACTAATTGATATTCTCAATCGTTTGTCTCAGTCGTTGGCATTGGAACTAACGTTTGTATAAATGTTAAATCCCAATAAACGGACTCTCAAATATGAATTTTGGATCCCTATAAACGGGCTCTCCAGGATGAATGTTGTATCCAATGGGAAAGCTTCTGGAGGATATGATTCTACAAAGACTTCAGAGTCATATGCAAGGAGAAAATGCTTTATAGGAAAACCAGTTCGGCTTTCGAAAAGGCAGGTCCATAGTAGACGCTATACAGGCGGTAGTGGACGTTGCAAAGAAGGCAAAAATGAAAACTGGTAAGCGAAAGGGAAACTGGTCAGCATTGACATACGCAATCCATTCAGCAGCGCGAGATGGAAGACCTGCATCGAAGCGCTGAGACGTGAGAAAGTGCAGACCTACTTGTTACGAATGATAGACAACTATCTGAGCGACAAGTGGGTGGTCTACGATAGCGACACATGGAGCCTCGAAGATGAGATGACATGTGGTGTCCCTCAGGGATCGCGGATAGGTCCATTCGTCTGGCGCGTCATGTACGACGATTTCCTGCGCATGGACCTGCCAACGGGTACAACGATCATCGGCTTCGCGGATGACGCACTTGTTGTGTGTTCCGTTGATGACCAGTGGATCCTGGAGCTGAGGATCAATGAGAGTTTGAGGCGAGTGAAGCGCCGGCTGGATGCCAAAGGCCTAGAGATGGCCCTGGAAAAGACCGAGGTGCTACTCGTCACGGACAGGAGATCCTTTACCTAACGAAGATTGTTCTAGGCAGACTCGAAGTCTTGTGGAGCAAGAGCCTGAAGTACCTGGGAGTGTGGCTGGATAAGAGGTTAACCTTTCAAGAACACCTCAAAATCGCAGCCACCAAAGCCATTCAGTGTAGGGGTAATCTATTTCAGATTATGCCTAACATTGGCGGACCCTGGGAAGCGAAAAGAAGGCTGGGTGCGAGTGTGGTTCAACCGAAGCTGCTTTACGCAGCTCCAGTGTGGGCTCCGGCCCTAGAGAACCGCCCCATCACGCAAATGCTGTCTTCAGCGCAGAGAGGCGTAGCGTTAAGAGTTACCTCAGCCTACCGGATGGCGTCAACGAGCACAGTGTCGGTCCTGGCGAGCGTACCGCCAATAGATTTATTGGCGAGGGAAAGGCAAGAGGCCTACTTGCTCCGTAAGGAGCTTGTCCGCAACAACAACCAGCAAGTGAGCGCTGGCGAAAAAGAAGCCATCCGAAAGGAGGCAAGACACACGCTCGTTGAGAGATGGCGCGAAGAATCAACAGGAAGATGGACTTACTGCCTAATCCCGGAGCTTCCTACCTGGCTCGAGGGCCGCACGGGGCGCTAGGCTTCTATTTGACACAGGCGCTGACGGCACGTGGTTGTTTCAACGCGCTCCTGAGGCGCTTCAAGAGGAAAGACGAAGAGGAGTGTGGTTATTGCGAAGCCCCTGTGGACGACGCGGAACACACCCTCTTCGCCTGTGACCTTTGAAGCGAGGCGAGCGCGAGCAGGTGTGGGGCCGTGGGAGCCCAGCTCTCTCCCGAAATACTCGTTTTGCAAATGCTAGAGCCTGAGGAGTGCTGGAAGCACATCGAGTCCATCTTCACGCAAGTGATGACGACGAAAGGTCTTGATGGGCGTGGGGGATAAAAATGTACGCGTAGGGTCTTTAAAAAAAATCCCCGTTAGGAGCCTGTGCATGGGCTTTTGGGGGAACGGATGACGGAGAAGTGGTACTGCGATTATAAGCTGGAAGCCACTGCCCGCGAAGTTTGAAGCCGAATGGCGGTTCCGCGGGCAGTACTTGGGTTCGAGAGAGGAAGTTTTTGGTTTTAATTAGTATGCCTAGACTAATTACCAAATTCATTACTTTTAAACTACTGATCAGAGATGTTCGATGATGGCTCATTTTGAAGTTTATTTCATTCTTCACAAATCATTCCTTAAACATTTTTTTCTATTTCTTCACTGAAAGCAACAATCCACACAAACGTTCTGAAAGAATATATTATTGTTTATTTTCTGTTAATAACGAAAATTTCACAACACTTGCAAACGGGAGGGTTTCAGGGTTTTATTAGGAAATCTTTATGAGTAATAGGGGAGAGGCGTCTTATATGGCGCACCAGCCCTGAAAGAAATTGCCGAATTCTGAAAGAAATGAGGACATCGAATTGAATTTGTGTATCCATTGAATGATTGCCCGAGAAATAATCAGACTATATAAAAGAATTATTCCATTTTAATCATATAAAAGTCATCCAAATCATTGTTTTTTGTTTGGCAGGTAACTTGATGCAGGTATACCTTTTAGGAAAACCTGAAATTGACGTTTTTAATTAATTCAAATCTCATTTTTGCCATATAAAAAGTAAACTCCAGATGTCGAACCACATGCTCTGTATCTTACGCCGCTCTCCTATAATTATAAATACAAGCAAAGTGGAAACACTCGAGATAGAAATTACAGCTGGTTTCAGATAATGACCCAGGTGAAAATAATTTTCATGAAATCCACGTGGGATCCGCAGAAATTCACCAAAAATATCGTATAATCCTCAGTTTTCTGCAAGCAATATCCTAGTAAAACTAATTCGAGCACTAAACAATCTTCCAAAACGACACGCGATTTCCTAGAAAATTTGTGCGAATCGCGGACGGATTCCTCGTGGATTTCACGCGAATTATTTTCACCTGGAAATTTTATATTATCCTGGATAATTTTTTTTTTTTTAATGAGAAAATTTCTCTTCATATTTACCTGAAAAGGTAAATGATTGTAAACTTATTATGTGCTCTGAGCCTTGACTAACGAGCCAAGAAATGAAATATTCTTTTATACTAAAAACAGAGAGAAATAGAGAGGAACAACCCTTTAGAAATTTCGTCTAATACTAAAGTGGCGACCCTAGCGGCCAACGTCTTTGCAGAAGCTTTCGTCGATTAGCAAGTTTTTCCGACAGCCTGCTACGCCTATTTTCGATCCACGTTGTTCATAGATCTCTTTCCACACACGTCCAATTGTCCGAACAATTCTGTCGTTCAGGATAGCTTTAAGAATCTTATACAGCGCCTTAAGACAAGTTACGGGCCTGTACTTTCTTGGGTTGAACCAGTCGCCTTTCTTCGGTAGGAGTACAGCGCGTCCCAACACCAACCACTGCGCAATGGGCGTCTCCGACTTTAAATATGTGGTGAAGATCCGGGCCAGATGTTGTTGTGTAGAAGTAAACTTCTACCACCAGAAGTTCTTGATACCATCCGGTCCGGCAGCGGAGAAGTTCTTCGTGACCGTCAGTGCTTTCTTCACCTCTCCGGCAGTGATTGGTGGACATTGTTCCTCAGATGTTCTGAGGTTGTTGCACAGCTCCTTGAAACGCATAATGTTCTCAGTGTCTTCATGCAATGGGTGTGGAACTTCGTGAATCTCTCTCCAGAAAGTCTCTATCTCCTCGGACGTAGGCTGATTATTGACAGAAACAGGGGGATCGCTGAAGAGGCGCAATGGGTCAGCGAGCAACTGCTGATTCTCCCTGATCCATCCCTCCTTCTCCTGTGTTCTCCTCCTGGCGTCAGATAACACCCGTAGTTTGTCAACAATGTGCTGCTTGATAGCCAGCAGCTCTGCCTCGTTCAGTATGTGATGGTGGATCCTTAGTTCGTGAGCGAACTTTCGGACCCTTACCGTAGAAGGCTTACCAGATGTTATGTAGTCAATCACACACTGAATACAGGACGCGTTTTGTCTCGCCCAGCCAATTTTCTTGTTCACTTGATGCAAGCGCCTTTTGGTCTTTTGATCTTTCGTCGGCTTTACCCTTCAATTTGAGTCAGCCAAAGCTATCGCCGCATCGAAAACTGAACAAGTGTCCGGTCCAGAGGCCGGACTCCTCCGAGAGATCCTCACAAAAGGCATCATCCACTTCAGCCAGATCTTGGGGCTTAAAAGGAACAAGGATGTTGATGTTTCTCCTCGTCCTGAAAACGCCATCATCTCTCGGCGGATGCCTGATGTCCGCAGTTGGTTTTGAGGTGTGAAAGCTCTGAGTGTTTCTGGCACCACAGTGTGTGCAGGCGCGCGATGTAACCCCTGCAGGCAGGGATAATGCTGGCATCGTAGCAATCGAGCAAGTCATTTCTGAGTCGATTCGTCGACTTAATACGTCAACCGTCTCTCAATCCGTCATCGTATTTCCATCCAAATCATTTGCAGCACCCCGAACTCTAGGGCGATCGGCACTGTTTGTCGACCCATTGTCGGGTGCTCCGCGCGTTCGATTATTTTGAACCGCATTCACAACTGGGTTTGGTGTGATCATAGCTGCTGCTACGAGAAGCTAGGGAGAGGGTTCGTCCACACTTGCAAAGCCCCGCATGCAAGGGTAAGGCTGATACTCTAGGAGGACACCCGGTATCTTAGGAGTTTTTCCTTCGGGACCATCCGCGGACAATTGTCCGCGACTGTTTATTAACTCTTGTAACCCTATTCAGCAGAAGCCCTTGACAAAAGGACCCTCTATCCGCAGCCTGAGGACGCGATCGGAAGAGGCAACAGCAAAGCCACGTTCGCATACGGTTCGCATTTTTCGAGAGCTCGATTCAAAGAATTACATGAGCCTAGTTTCTTAAATCTGTGAACGCCTGTAGAAATTAGGTTCTGTTTCATTTTGGCCCTTCGGCTCTCCTCTTTCGCGATTATTGTTTTCAGGTTTTTTTTTCAGAATTTTTAGCAGGTGCGATGGAAAAATCACTTGATTTTCATAAAGTTTCAGCTCGCATTACTTGTTACAAATACCAACATGAGAATTGACTATTTTTCGGATAAGTATTCCAAACTTTAGTATTTTAACTTAAAGGCCTCTTAATTGAACCAGGTTTGAACAGTCTCAAGTCTCAACTTAAAAGCTTTTACAAAACATTTGACATTGAAAAATGAAAAAAGCAACTACATAATTTTGAATGTAAAAAGTCCAAAACCACACCATTTGAATTTGAAAACGCTCATAACAGGAATATATTGTAAATTTAGAATAAGACTGCTGCAAGCCATTAAGCTTCAAGCTAGTTTGTGCAATCAAAGGATTGAAGAGAGTATAAAAATCTCACATCAGTAAATTGTTTAAAACAGTTTTAACTGCCCTATTGTTCTAAAAAATGTCTCTTTCAGAAAGGCATAGTCTGATAAAATGTTGTTTCCATTTTGGTTACTTTTTTACAATAGCAGTAATTTGTCAACTTTTTCTAACTTTGAAATTCACACTGGCAAAACTATACTAGTATAATTTTTGAAGCCTGAAAATTTCGGAAAATATAAAATTTTCTTGCTGGACACTTTGCCCTTAATTTATTTGCTTTCCACAGAAAATTTAAATCGAAAACGCTAAAACCAGAGGTTATTATTATTATTTAATTTTATCACGCAAGGGACATAAATGTTGCATTAATGACTTTGGATCATGAATTTGAATTTCCGTATTGTTACACAACAGTATGGTACAAAAGCGGAAACATAAACCGTATGCCTGGGAAAAAACGGGGATATTGCAGTAAATTCATTTTCAGACCGTGAATTTAAAAAATTTTTAGTAGAAAACCTTTTCAATTATTTCACTGTGGAAAACTTCAAGAATGCACAATTCTAAATCTGTTCAAATTTGTACACGGAGAAACTTTTCGCTGTACTATTCGTTGAAAAGCACACTTTATTTGACTATTTTCACTGTGCAATGGAGAGATATAAGGGAAATTTGGTAATATCTACTACTTTGAGTAGTAATTGGTAGCTGTTATTATGATTGCAAAATTTATTGCAATTAAAACTAAAAATATTCCATGTATGTCTGCAAAAGATTTCAGTATTTACAAAAGAATATAGTAGAGTTGAGAGGCTCAGCGCACAGAATCACTAACTAGTAAGTAAAATGTGCTACAGTCGGAATATCAACAATAAAAATATACTCAACACGCGCTGCACGCAATGGAGGTGACACGGGTTTACATAATCACACTCACACACTATCAAACTAGGAGTCGCACAGAATTATATTATTTATCTTAATTATACACATTATAAATTACATGGATACATATTCTTCTTAGACATTACATTAAATACATATTCTTATTCGACATTATATATGGGCGCCCGCATGAAAAGGGCCCATATGACCGGTTACAGCTTAGGAGATATTTGCATTTTTCTAAGACAGGGTCAAAATGATTGTTTTCGGGTTTGAGTAGGGAATGATACTAGGACCTATTCTAAATCTATTGGCACTATACTGATGCCACGAAAGCAGCTGGAAGTGGCTATATTTCATGTTCGAAGAAAAAGTAAAAAACTTACGCTTATGTCCCTCGACAACTTTCAATGTATTTTTCTCAAAAAGCGGTTTTTCGATGTTTCAACTTCAAAAATGCCGCGGCGACTCGTTTTTCAACCTAAAGGATTCGTTTTGGGCGTAAAATGCCGAAAATTTATCTGGCTATATGACCCTATACCTAACTCTATAGTGGCAATAAGGGCCCTTTTCATGCGGACGACCACATATATTGTAAGCCGAAACAGAAAAAATCGGGTTATAGAAGAGTCTGGCAGGTATCGAATACGTGTCTCCGGGACGACAAGCGAGGCGATTTTTCACTGTGGTAAAACATATTATAAAAATGGGAATTTCATCGTCGGTATGAAGTAAACGGTAGGAAATTCATTAATCGTAATTAATATATTCATTAATTATTGAAGGTCAGGATGGTTATGATTTTTGAATTTTGATGGCTGTCATATTTTACCTACTCGAACTAAAATATACCTATTGTGACTATATAAAGTAATAAAATTCTGCGTCTCCTAAGCCAATGTTCAAGGCAGTTGATACATAAACTTCATAAAAATATTGAAAATAGACGATTTGTGAGTTAGAATCGTTAAATTAAAATTTTCAGCTAAAACTGTTTAATTCTAAACCTATTGGTAAGCATTTTATTGATGCACTAGATGTTTCAATTTTAAACGTTAAAATTTTAGACCATCTAATTAATAAAATTTTAATTTCAAATCATTGGGTTTGGAACATTTCTAAGTCCAAATTTAATTACAAATATTAAAAATTTAGTTTGTAACTTTAAAAATATATACATTAGGATGAGTCATTGCAAACTATGAATAATTTGAAATTAATTCGACAAGTGATATTGAAAAGCTTATTGCGTATAGGGTTTTTTATTAGACACAGTTAGAAATGTAGAAAATTCCCGGTCAAGAAATAAAGTCTGAAAATTTTTTCAAACTTTCAGCTTTACTGGTAACTGGAAGAGTTGAGAGAGATAACTAGTTGCACGGGGTAGAGAAGCGCCAAGAAGCCAAAAAATGACTCCGAAAGAAGGAGAATAAGGAAGTAGTGTTGCGAAATTGAGATACAATATTAAGATTGATAGTGGTAAGAGGAAACGGAAACCCAGGACAAGGTCCTAAGCGTAGAGGAGTATGCATAATGTTAAGACGATACTGTAATATAGCTGGTAAGGTAGTATATAAGGATTGTAGATAAGAAAATATGTATGTAATGGATCTGTAAAGACTCTTAAACCCGTAAAAGGGAGAGAGTAGAAACAAATAAAGACGTATTCATTTACTTTTTCAGCTTCAATTCAAAGTGATTATATAATGTATACATAGATACAATTATTCGCTCAAATTAAAAGTATATTTTTAGAAGTAATATGCTCTTCATAAATTATTGAGTAAATATATTTGCATTTTTTCTTATTTATAAATAAAGAAAAATGAATGCAAATCGTACGATGTGATCCCATGCCGTCATATTCTCAAATATCTGGGGATCTGGCTCGACAGAATATACTTGGTATCCCACATAGAAGGGCTCCAGATCCTTCAACATCAAGCACGTTATCTCCAGGATTACTTGGGGAGCTTGTCCAACCCTGCTGCTCACTGTCCACAAGAGACTGATCAGGGCTTGTCTGGAGTAGGACTCCCCTCTTTTCCTTGGCGAAAGTAAAGCAGCCCTGAGTATGCTTGACTGTGTCAGTGTGCCTCCCTGCGGGTGGTTTTTGGATACATGAGCTCTACAACCATCTCCGTCTTTCTCCCTGAGGCTAGGAAGGTCCCATTGGCAATGCGAATATCACTACTGACTAATAGACTTATATTAAGAAACTTTCACTCGAATCAGAACCCACTGGTTGAGAAGCTCACATCCCTGGCCATAATTGCGAGGAATAAAAGTTTCCGGGAACGACCCAAGCGTTGTGGTCTTATAAAAGCTTTCGAATCTATTTCTGCCCTCACTACAGCGCTCGACACTACGGAGCGGCCTGCGTGCTTCACGAGGACTGGATTTACCTGGTGACGGGCCTGAGTGTTGACCTCGAACTGGGGCGCCCATTAGAGACTCGCTCTCTCCTCAGACGCTCTTTAAGGAGCTTGCTGGCTCGGCCTACACGCGCGCGGTCCGGGTCTTGGCATCCGGTTGAGGGATTTTACATCTGTCCTGACAGCTGAACTATACAGATAGTTCAATGCCCTAGTACACGTGATGGGGGAAGCATGGAGGAGCGCGCCTTGTGGGTGACGGAGTTGTAGCTGTGGGGCGGTTGGCTCTCGTGCAATTCGTGTAGGTTGCTTCACATGTGGGTATTGTGGGGAATGAGATTGCAGATGAGGTTGCGAGGACTGATTCCAGACTCCCTCTGACAGTCTCAGGCGCTTTCTTTGGTGGCGACCTTCGGGCAGCCTGTTGACGTGATTCTGAATTCTGAGCGGCCCTGTGTTCGCCTTACGGAAAGACTGGCGATTCTCGTGCCGATTACCTTACCCGAGACAGTGTCAAGAAATTCAGGCCGTGGTTCCGAGGACTAAATCTCTGTAGGTGGCATATTAATTTGGTCACGATATTAAGAACTTAAAACATCTGTACAGTGGACCATTTTAGGCGTATGGGGTAAAACCTTTCGGCGGGATGTGACTGTAATGCCGAGCTCAGGGACCTTACACACCTCTATTCGTGCCCCTTGCTTGCAAAGGGCCGACTTGCGCTTCTCGAGTATTTTGACCGGGTTAGTCTGAGCCTGCCTCCTGGGTTTTTATCAGAGACATCTTCTTTAATCCCACTGTAGAAGCTGTGGGTGAGCTGGGCGCTTGTTCGGGTCTCTGTGATTCCGTCTAACAGGACCTGGATTACTTCGTTGCGAACTAGAAGAAGAAACGATGTTTCTCACATTGGATTTACAAAGCCATCTGAGTCCAAATTTTAGAATTGGAAATTGAAACATAAACCGATTAAACCTACATCGAACATGATTTTTGGATATTTTGAGGATATATTTTGATTTTACGTCGATTATATTTGAATTAATTAGATCTACTTTTGCTTTGGATTGTGACATAGCTATCTGAATAAGAAGAGCCCAGAAGGAAGAAGAGGAAGAAGAAGATTCTCATTCAAGAAGCGGGACCGATTCATTTCTCCCCAAGGATTCTACGAGCTGAGACGCGTTTGGTCTCTCCTGGAAATCAGTCATTGAAGACAAATTTGTAAATTGGCGTACTCAAAATCGGGAAGATACTCTATGACGTATCAACGAATTCCAGTGGATCACTAAAACTGCTTTTGATTCAACACTTATTCAGTGGATTTAATCGTAAGTTCTTTTAAAATAAATGAAAACAAAATATCAGTGAATCAAATCTTCTCTGTAAAAATCTTGAACTCCATTTTATGTGGAGACCCGATTGCGCATTATTGAATTTTTACAGCGTTGAATTAAAGTAAAATAAACGTTTAAGTGTTCGAATCAAAAAAAGAGAAAAATCTGTTTTACTTTAAAGAATAAATAATCACCAAACTTGTAACTGTCACGTCCCGAACAAAAGGCAAGGGTAGTTTCGAAAAATGAGAAAGAGAGACCAGTGTTGCTGATTATGTCATGTTTGTAAGGCCTGACCAATTATTTGTTTGTGGGTTCGTAGTCACTAACAATCCTCTGGGGATGGCGTCGATAAATTGTTCGAAATAATTGAGATACAGTTAAGAATACAGATGATTTATTGAAAAGACAAAGAAAAGAGAAATAGTTACATGAATTAAACTTACAATTACCTTTCTGATCCTGAAAGGGCAAGAGAGGTTGATCTGTCAATTTTATCTCCGATACGTCGTAGAGCAGCGACGGAACTCTACAGGATGTTTGTATGAGTTTTTTTTTAAGTGACTCAATTGGTGTAGTGAAATGATGTAGGATCACTGTTCACTAGTAGAGCGATACACGGTTCTAAACAGCTACCGCATCCACTCTTGAGTTCCTTTTCAAGAACGTTAAACCAGCAGACTTTATCCTGAAAATGACTCATACGACGACCGAAAGTCTCAGCCGAAGGGACCTTAATTCACAACTTGATCATTCGTTACTTGGTTCACGAAGAGTTAAAAGTATGCGACTTATTCAAAGCGGTTCGTACTTCGCTGATTAAGTTGACAGCATGACTGCTTGGAACGTAAAGACAACCACCAGGGGTGATTCTGGAGTTTATATTGGACGGGTTTTCCATGTTGAGGATAGGGACGATGAGTTTATGCCAAAAGTTACGTTCCGTGCAAAAGTGGGTACTGTCACGTTTCGTGCAAAAGTGGGTACTGTCAAGAACTTCATAGATCAGCGGTTTAATACGAGCGTCTTTGGATATTGAGTTTCGAATGACTCCTGTGAGTGACTAATAGCTTCCGTTCACCGCGTCGGTCAGTGATCGCTCATCTCCACTCTTGACCTTTCAGGAATATAGGTTCTATGTGCTAACTCAATCGTATCCCATATATCTAGTCAGACGCTCTTGATTACAGCATGGTCTGACTATATACATTTTCATTCACTTACTCAATACATGTTGTACATTATCCGGTAATTGATATGTGGAACGCACAGCGAAGGATCAAAGAGTAGGAGGACTGAATTAATTAAAATTTTTTTATTGAGGTATTTGGTACAAATCTTTAGTAGTCCTCGAAATAGCACCCTTGAGCTCCGACACAACGGGTATAAGGCGATTCCCACTGCGCGTACGCCTTCTGAAAATCGCTTTCCGGAATCCCCTTCAGAGATGCTGTCACGGCCCCTTGAATGTCTTCTACGGAGCTATAGGGCTTTCCCTTGAGGTCCCGCTTGGGCCGAGGAAAGAGGAACAAGTCCGGCGGTACCAGATCTGGACTGTAGGTAGGTGGGGCAACGTGGCAACACTGTACATAGCCAGAAACTCCCTCACCAGCAGCGCGGAGTGGCACGGCGCGTTGCTGCCGGGCACCTTCGACGAGCTTCCGCCCCTCCTGGAACAGCTTATGCCATTCGAACACTGTTGAGCGGCTCACGACAGCATCCCCGTATGCGTCCTTAATCATTCCGAGGGTCTACGTCGCGGTTCTCCCGAGTTTAACGCAGAATTTAATGGCGTAGCGCTGCTCGAGATTTTTCTCCATCTTGGATCGCGACGACACTTCTTAACAGAGGTTCACGGAAATCGACGTGCTTACTCTCCGCTTGCCCGCAGGCTACTGGAAAAAATATCGGTCTCTTCGGAAGGCTTCCTACTACCACGCCCAGGTGGTCCGACCGCCCTCCACCGCTCAGTTCGCGCTACAGAAATTCAGTCCTACTACTTTTTGATCCCATCCTGTATCATTAAAATTATAACATTGGTTTAAACATATGTATGTACTTATATTCCATATATTCAGATTTAACTTTGAAATTGTTATTGTTTAAGGTATTAGGTTTATAAGTACATTCATGTGATAGTAGGTGTAAGTATAATTATCTTATATCGGTTAAACCTATACATGATTTCTCTTATTAAATTATCCGCATCAACTGAGTCTTTTGTCCGCCCATGGTAATTTACTTTTTGTTAGCTTGCGCTTTTTGCTTTACCGTCACTAGTGTAATTATCATGAGTAGAAACACGATTGAGTGAATCCAGTTAGTGCGCCTGATCATGTGTGAGTAATTATCACTTGTTTGTCTCAAAGTAGGTTGGGTAGCCTCTCATTAGGAGTTGCAACAAAAATTTAAAAAGTTGCGGATGTAACAGTCCTCCCTCCTTGACAGCATTCATCGTCCTCGATGAATTTAAATGTTCTTTTGGACAACAAATGATACTTACTCACCAGATTCGTTTTGATTATGATAATGATACCAAGTTTTACAATTGATAATTTTACATCAAATTTACTTTTAATTTTCTGATGTGATACTTGATGAAAGTATGGTGTTGTGAGGTGCAATTGGCGTAACGTGTGAGTAATGTATATGCTGCTATGATCAAGATAGGTATGTGTTGTACTCATGTTTCTGCATCTACGAAGAGTAACCTGGCTGATCATTTTGTTTTACTCCAGTGATCAAAAAGTTGGTGTCATCGATTTTTCATATGATGACTATAGAGATGCTGTACATCTGTAAGATGCTTCCTTCATTCCTCGGTGGCGAAGGCTCTTTAGGCTTCGATGAAATTGCCGTTGTCAGGAGAGAAGGAAGGTGCAGTGGCCAAACAAGGGCATGAGCGGCCCAGGAAATCCCGAGGCAGTCCCAGCTCGTCAGAAATTCTGGCGCCGGACTCGGCACTTCTGCGGGAGACGAATGCGGAAGTAAATCAGCAGCCTCAGCAGTTTGAGGAGCTCGTTGGTCTACATTTGTCTTCGAGACCAGATGCAAGCTCACGTAGCTGTACTCACGTGTCACGTGAGTTATCGGTGTGTTTGGTTTCAGAGAAGAAGGCACGAGCAGCCGATTCTGTCCGTGTGGGCGGTTTATCCATCTGAATGCGGAAGAGGTGTGGTGTAAGTGTGGGCATACACTGCACGACTACGAAGGTCATACTGATCTCACGTTTCGCTGTTGAAGTTTATAGTTCTCAAAATTGAGACTGTGTGGCTGGACGATCTAGAATGCGAGGGCTCTGACGTCGAAGTCGTGGAACCATCCTGTCAGTCATGATGTGGCCTTGGCATGTGTCAGCATGAAAGTAGTAGTAGTAGTAGTAGCAGTAGTAGTAGTAGTGTGTGTGTGTTTGTGTGTATTTACTCCAATTGTATTTCCTCTTCGTTTCTTTTGTTTATAATAATTTTTCTTTATAATCGTACAAAGTTACAGGACCCATGACATTCATGGTTGAG
This sequence comes from Melikaiella ostensackeni, assembly GCA_032362435.1. Taxonomy (NCBI): domain Eukaryota; kingdom Metazoa; phylum Arthropoda; class Insecta; order Hymenoptera; family Cynipidae; genus Melikaiella; species Melikaiella ostensackeni. Next base: position 22,543,039 of record JAUMHM010000079.1, read on the forward strand.
TTTTCGAAATTCAACCTTAGAGAGAAGAAAATTGATCTGAAGATAATTTACTAGAATGCATGAATGTCATAGATCCAAATATTTGGATTTTCATTTAACCATATGAATTTCTATAATTGAGACTGAACTTTAACAGAATGGAAACCAAGTTTTCGGCTTAATGCCCTTGGTTGTTAATATAAACTTAAAGAAACAAGAATTTTTAATGGAATCATTATATATAACGAAATTTCACAACATTCTTAAGAACAGTATGAATGTTTCCAAATTGTAGAGTAATAAGTTCATTAGAGACGACTACGTCACGAAAATTTTTGAAAAAGAAGTAGAGAAAGGAACGAGACAACCAAACCTTCCTTACTCTCCTTGCCGTATTCTTTCTCCGTCCTTTTCTTTATGCTATTGAGTTTCAATATGTTTGAAGGTCAATTTGATCCTGAAATTTGATAAGGTTTAAACTTTTATCTAAGGCCTTTAATTGTCTGGACTTCCGCGTGAATAGATATTAATCAATTAAATATACAAAGATATAATGCAAATTTTCCTCTGTTTTTCTTTTAACGCAAATTCCGAACGAACTTGTACGGAAATTATCGTTTCCCACAATTTCAAAACCCTAGATAAAAGAAATTAGAAATACAAGAAATTTTAACGCAAATGTAACATTTATCTCCGTTGAATGGTAATTATTTTAACATGATTCTTCATATCGTTGTCGGCTTACGTGCTTTCACAGAAGCCCGTTCTTCCGAAAGGTTCGTTCTTGTGTTGGTGCTCTGTAGATTTGTAGGTGTAGGTGTATAAAAATCCGGATGCCATGTTGTCGGTACTCAGCTTCTCATCTTCGGACGGTCTCTTGCTGCTAATCGTGGTCAGACTGTATTTCACGTGCGGGCAGCCATCATGGAATGGTAACGTCATCGTATGCAGTTGTGATTCCGTTCGTCTCATCTGCTTCTCACTTGCCGTTTTGTTTGAATGTTTTTATCTTGCGGTGGGCGTTTCTTCAGTTATTCAGGTGGAGTCGCACTGTGCTCGAATTGTATTATATTACATACCATTCAGCCGTAATGGAATGGTAACGTCATGTCTGAAGATTCTGACCAAAGTATCCAGTGTCCAAAAAAATTACGATTCTCCAGTAGTTTAGCGTTAGTCGTATGAGTCCCAGCTTCTCATAAAATAATCCGAAATTTTCCTTTAAGGGTTGAATTTCGTACTGCGTGGGACTTCCTGGGATGATTGTGATCAGGAGGAATAAAATCCATTTCCGACTGGTAAACCTTGAAATTGAAATGAGCCACTTCATCTGTGTATTGAAAATTATGTCAATAAGATTCATAGTGATTATTTTGTATGAGATTTTCATTTCTTTTGGAGAAAAAGGAAAGAAGAAATGCAACCTCCAAATCCCCTTTCTTTCGTTTTTCTCTTTTTCATTTATTTTGAACTCATGTAAATTTTGAAAATGTGTAAGTTATCTTATATTGATCATTTTGACAAAGTTAAATTTTCATTTGAGTTTCAGTTTTCAGAACGAAATTGCTAAAATTTTTTGCAAACTTATGTAATATAATGGGTATTTTCTATGGTTAGTTCTACGAAATTCCTCGTCCTTCGAATTCGTTACTTCTCCTTTTGGTACGCTTGTTGCGGCTTAAATATGCCCTTTGGAAACGTTGACATTGTTCCTCCAACTGTTCAAAAGAAATATACGTAAATAGGATTTCATGGTATTGTTATTCAAGGGCAAGCTGTTGATGACGTTCCGATTAAATCTCCGTGACTCGAAACTCTGATATTTCAAGTCACGTATAGATTGTGTAATCCGATCCTTGAATTTTCTTCTCTAAGTTTATCGGAATGATTATGTTTCCTAATCACCATGTATATTTTACAAAGACCACTAGAAGTCACTTAAACTTGACCTAACTTGGGATGTTTTTCTTAGATTTTTTGAGGGTCAATGGCCCCTATGTTTCTAAGCAATTGTCCTACAGGGGTAGTTAATTTAAAATTAGAGGAAGAGAAATGTAGATAATTTCCTTCCGAATCTGTTAAATTTTCTGTGCAACTATTTACTTTGGAATATAAATTTACCTTGGGAATGTTAGTAAACTTTGCTTCTAACGGAGGTGATTTGCTAGTGATGGGTATTCTTGTGTGGGCAGCCTTAGTTATTTTTACTTTTGGTTCGATGGCCAGAGGCCTGCTACATTCATGTGATTGTGTAGGGCTTTTTGGTGGATCTAATTCTTTAAAAATTTTAATAGACGGTTGACGAGGTGTTGAAAACACTGAGAGTAATTTATAGTCTGATGGACTTTCTGGTTGAGGTGCAAAAGCAACCTTTTTTTGTTTTTTCAAATTTAGGCGATATTGATATCCCTTTATAGTCAGTTATATTTTCAAGGACATTTATTGATTCTTCATCAATAAACGATACAGGTTTCATGTGGTTAGAATGGGTGACCATATGATTATGCCAAAATGAATTTTAAACCTTCTCTTGTCGGAGATATTCTCGTCCTAGAATTCCATCTGTATTCATAGGAAAATCTGACGATACAACGCGAAAATTTACAACAGAATCTCTCAGGTTCAGTTTTAGTGTGCCTAAAGTGGAAATTCGAATCTGTGATAATTACACGATCTTGACAGATTTATTCTCTGACACAAGTAGGTCTTCGTTCAAAGAATCTAATTTTATGAAATTTATGTCAGCCCCAGTGTCTACTGAAAATGAAGCCTTTGATTTATTGAAATTAGAGGATGAAAACTCTACTGCTGGGGATTCTAGATTGAGTTTGGTGTGGAAGACTTTTCTCGCTTCATTAGGTTTCTTACGCTCGTCTGACGCTCTTCCTTCGCCTCGCCCGTCGCTGCGTCGGAACGGCGAGCGGAGTTGTAGTTTGAATCTTCCGTATTTGCTGGGCTGGGAGATTGAGAACAAGGTGGAGTGTTTACTCTTCCACGCAAATTATAGGGATTAGGATATCCCGTAGTTTGTAGAGGAGCAGTTGGGAAATAAGGATAAGGGTTAAATATGTACGGATATTCGTATGGAGGCATATTACTATGCGGAAAATGGGAAAATTTAGGACAATAAGTATATTTTATCACACGTGGCGTGTTTTGTATTTGGTCAGAAGTTTTATATGAGCCTGGAGTCGTTGCAAAACGAACATGTGGACTAGGACTACCGTCTCGTGATCCTGAATAACTGGGTTGAGGATATCTTGATTCTTGATAATATTTTGTGGAACAAAAAGGGCTCAAATTACGTCTTGCTTCGTACTCAAATGCGACTTTTAACTCTGCGTCTAAACTTTGGAGGTTGCGCGCTTCTACCAAGCCCAAAATACTGTCCGGTGAACCTCGTTTGAAGGTTTCGAGCGCACAGTCATTAAGAGGGGGTAGTAATTGCTCCACGCTTGCATATTTATCCTCAAGAGCCGCTTGAGCTCCTGATTTTAGGAGAGTGACTCGATCAAAGAAATTACTCACATTTTCTTCGCGATTCATTCGTATGGTTGAAATTTCATGTAAATACCATGAGTAAGTTTTGCGGGGTGCAAATCGATGTTTTAGATGTTTGATTGAATCATGAAGGGTTGTACAAGTTTTTTCATGAATGCTTTCTCGGGCCGCCCCTTTTAATGGGGCTAATACCGTTTTGAGATACTGTGTTTCACAGTTAGCCGGCACCTATGATTTTCCGTTTATGAAATCTTGGATGAAATCTCTAACGAGCATATTTTTGCCATCATAACTAGGCATGTTTACCACCCCTTGCTGTACGGCAAAACACTCAGCTATGGAAGTCATCATATCATGACTTCACTGAGTGTGCGATCGATATCGCCGGTGAATTGACTTTGATTTGGATCATTAGGGATTTTTGCGATATGCTTGCTTAGAATTGGAGGTAAAATCTTTTATTTTATTGAAGAAATTCGAGAACAGATAAGAATTCTCCTATTCAAATGAATAGAAATTTGCTCGAACAAAATTGTAATTATGGAAGTTAAGAGGATTCATGCATATTCAGGTGCTTGGTTCCAAGTATTTTTTTAAAGAAAACAACGAGATGAAACTGTTTTCATGGACCTGAATTAAATTTTGGAACTTTGTAATATGATAAAAGGCTCTGGTACTGAATTTCAGGCCTTCAAGGGATGAAAACCATGCAATTTTTGTATTGATAAAATAATTTAAATTTTAGATGAGGGGTTTGATTTTTGAATCTAATAAATTCTTAACCCCTTACTTACACTTTCAATTGTAATACGTCACTGTTACTGCTTGTGTAAAATTTTGAATTTCAAATATTAAAACTAGAAACCTAAGATTTTTGACAGGGATTCAATTTTTTCGAAAATTTGATATTGCTTGAATGCCACGAAAATTCGCGTAGTTCGTTACGTATAATTATAATTCGAGTTGTCGTTGTTTAAAACCCTTCACTTGCACAATCTTGCTACAAAGAATACATGCAAGGATAATTCGGGGTAAATCGTAGTTTTATTAACGATGGCAGTGCTTGCGAACACGTGAAGTATACCGACACCTAACAAGCACTTCGAACTTTGCCTTGCCCCGAAGGTGAGCGTGTAACGAATCTAAGAACTTATACTCTGAAGTGCTTTTACAAAACTTATATCTTAATACTACACTGAGTTTCAATTTACAATTGTTATAAAAGGGAAAACACTGAATTTAAAATGAAAGTGACAATCCCGCCGCTGCCACTAAATCAGCTGTCACGTCCCGAGCAAAAGGCGAGGCTAGTTTGAAAAAACTAGAAAGAGAGAGACCAGTTTTGCTGATTATGTCAGGTTGGTGAGGCCTCACCAATGATTTGTTTGTGGGTCCGTAGTCACTAACAACCCTATGGGGATTGCGTGAATGAAGCGTTCGAAATAAATGGGATATAGTTAAGAATACAGATGATTTATGAGAAAAACAGAGAAGAGATGAGTAGCTACATCAATTAAACTTACAATTACCTTTCTAATCCTGAAAGGGCAAGAGAGGTTGATCTGTCGATTTTATCACCGATACGTCGTAGAGCAGCGACAGAACACTACAGGATGTTTGTATGAGTTTTCTTTGAAGTGACTCAATTTGTGTAGTGAAATGATGCACGATCACTGTTCACTAGTAGAGCGATACACGGTCCTAAACAGCTACCAATCTCCATGTTAAGGATAGGGACGATGAGTTTATACCAAAAGTCACGTTCCGTGCAAAAATGGGTACTGGCATGTTTCGTGCAAAAGTGGGTACTGTCGCGTACTTCACAGATCAGCGATTCAATAAGAGTGACTTTCGATATTGAGTTTCGAATGACTCCTGCGAGTGACTAATAGTTTCCGTTCACCGCAATGGTCAGTGATCGCTCATCTCCACTCTTGACCTTTGAGGAATATTGATCCTATGTGCTAATTTAATAGTATTCCATATATCTAGTCAGACGCTCTTGATTACAGCATGGTCTGACTATATATATTTTTATTCATTTACTCATTACATGTTATACATTATAAGGTAACTGATATGTGACACGTATCATCAAAATTATTACATTAGTTTAAACATATGTATGTACACTTGTTTGTCTCAGAGTAGCTTGGGTAGCCTCACGTTAGGCGTTGTAACAAAAATGAATAATTATCACTTGTTTGTCTCAAAGTACGTTGGGTAGCCTCTCGTTGCGCGTTGTAACAAAAATTTAAAAGTTGCGGATATAACATAACGGCTTAGCACCTTAATTTAGAGGACCTCGCTGGGTATATTTGGTAATTGAAAAAGCTTCGAATCAAGAGTAGAAAATAAATTCCACCATCGAGTATCTTTGAGTGGTCAAATTTGAAAATGAATAATGGAAATCTACCTTATTTGGAATTATTTCCTCTTACTGATTTTGAATCTATTGCTAATTATATGTATTGAAAATTCATAATTGAGAATTATTTTGCCTTTCATTGTCTGCTCGATCGTCTGGGAGTTTTAAGAATCAAAACCGTTACTGTTCTCGAAGAAAATTAACCAATTGTTATTCCTAGAGTCTCATTGATAATTGTATTTAATAATAAAATTGTTAGGGCTACTTTTAGTGACCTACCATTATTGGATCCACTTTGCATTATTGATTACAATTTACTGAACATGACACAGTAAACGCAAATGAGACGTAATTATCAATGATCCACAATATTATTGCGATAAGTTCGAAATGTTACATTACCATTAGCAAACATTAGATTAATTTCACAGGTACACAAAAAAGTGTCATGTGCGGTGAACTAGACCACCATACTTATATGTTTTTGGGGTAGCTGAATCCGAATCTGGTGTCCGCTTACTCTCATCAGATTATCGTTCGTTTCTAACCTCAAAACCCATTTTGGCATTGAAGTTCAAGTCGCGGTGAGCAAAACCCTAGAAAAAAAATGCTCTCTTGTTTTTGAGGTCGCTGAATCCAAATCAAGTGTTTGTTATAATTCATCAGGTACTGTTTGTCCCTAACCTCAAGAAATAACTCAGAAACACTAAAGTAACCAATTTTGGTGCTGAGGCTTAAGACGTGGTGACTAGAAATTTTGAAAAAAAGGGTGCTCTGGTGTCTATACGGTTGCTGAATCTAAACTCGGTATCTCTTCTTTACCTCACTTTTTATCTTCTATTCCGATAGCTTTTGTCATTTGTTTTTGAACAAATGTCATATGAATACAGAAAAATATGAAGATCTTCGTGTTGATTATGATTTAATTTTATTAGGTCACCTACTGGTCAAACCGTTTCAATAAAATCCTGCTACCTCGACAGAAGCTGAAGACGATGAAAACTGCCCCGAAAGTGGATGTGTAGAATGATTCGCCCTTCAGGCTGTTCAGGTAACGAAGCCAGCGGAGGCACGCTGCCCTACAGGGAGTGTTAGGATGTAAGGATGAAGCCGTAGTGTGTCCGACGACGATTTGATATTGTCAACGTCAGAATCGGACAGCCGTCATACTTAGGCCTGGGAGGTATGAGGGTTATCACCCCCAGAACGGCAGACTCACCTGCAATCGGTCCAGGATTCCTAACGCGCGGGGTTCTTCCTTACAACTATGGCAACTAAAAATAAAAACACTCAAAAATGTACGGATCTTCTGCAAAATCAAAGCTTCTTAACTCGAACTAATATTCGAGCTTCCACTTCTTAGCATTCTTGCGATAAGAACCCTGATATATTTTGCTATATTTGTAGTAAATACCAGGTTCCGAGCGATCGTAAACTTATTTCTGAAAATATTCGTAAAATTTGTAAAGAATATTTTGGTCTCATTGTTATGGATCAAAATGAGAAATGGGTTCCCCACAAAATATGTTCTAGTTGCCATATAATGTTGAGTCGTTGAGATATCAGTCGAGATACTAAAACCCTGAAATTCACAAAACCTACTTTGTGGAAAAAACCACTAACGGAAAGTGATTGCTATTTGTATATAAATAACTTGACAGGGGTTACTAGGAAGGGAAAAAAGCATGTTTTTCTGTCGATGTTGCAATAGTAACGAGATCCACGAAATCTTTTGAGACTAATGATGGGAGCAACTATGATGATACGATCGGAAGTTCATTCCGATCAACGATAGAAATTCGTTCTGGATATTCAATCAGGGATATTAAAACTTTTGATAAATCAATTGATCTATTAGAGACTTTCGATCAAGCAGGCGCAATAAACAACATGCGAGGTTATGATTCCCGCAGAAATAGTGTTTGTCAACAAAATGATTTTGATAATCGAAATATCAGAAACAGTAGGGGAGGTAGAAATAATTTTCAGAATACTTATCAAAATCAAAAATGTCTACCAGATCGTGAAAATGAAGGTTTCAAAAATTCAAGCTTCGAATCAAATAATCCGCCTCGATATAGGAATAATGACAAGTGCATGAGACAAAATGATAATCGACATGGAAATCATTTTTATTAAGCACGGGCACATTATCCACGTCAGAATTATCAAATCCAAGGATTTTATAATACAAACAACAGCGTTAATCAGAGAAATGATTCGTTTAATGATCCAGATCCATCAAACCCCGATTTTGAAAATTCACAAAATCGTGCTTCCTATTTGGACTATAATGATAGAAATAGGGCTCAGAATAATTATCAGTCCCAAAGGTGTTATCAAGAGCCAAACGGTTTTGAAAATAATTATAACTGCCGCGACCAAAATAATAGAGATGGTATGCAAACTTATTTGTATGTATAAATAGAAGAGTAGAGGATCATGTTCACATGCGAAATCCTAATTACGCAAATCGAATAAACTCGGCTAGCGACGCGAATGATCAATCACAAAATAAAAAGGGTGTTTATAATAGTCCGCAGAATCGTCTGCGACAGAATGACCTAACTAAACAGACTATAGTTGTGGAAGTCGTGGAAAATACTGATAAACGCGATGAATTTTATTTTTATCAGGAAAACGTGCAAGCCTTGGATTATTAGAAAGTGTTACAGTAGAGACAAATTCGGGGCCCAAATATTTTACAAAGCCTCTATCTTTAGACATGAGATGGGGACTTTTAGAAAACGATGATAATATTATAAAAATAGAATTAGATTAATGTCCGAAAATTATCTTAAATCTCGAGTACACAGAAAAAAACTTTAATTGATTCAGGTAGTGAAGTAACCTGCATTTTCGAGGCTTTTTATGGAAATAATTATGGAAATTTCAAACAAAGCAAACTTTTACCAATTGCAGGAACCACAATAGTTGGCGCAACTGGGACCAGGCATGTAAAGTTAAAACATCAGATATATGCAAAATTCAAAATGGGCGATTGGGGAGGTTCTTACGTCTTTTTGATTGTTCCTAGACTAAATAATGTATCGTTGGAGTTGACTTGTTAAAAAACTAAGAAGTAAAATCGATTTTGATGTTAATACGATTGAGTTAAAAGATAAAAATAAATCGATTAAAATTAAAGCACCATAAGAAGATACAAAAAGAATACACATTATAGTGGATGCGGGAAATGTCAAAAAAGATACATAGAATGTTTAGGGAAATACTTAAAACCCGAACAAACTTTTCCAAATGCTATAAAGGAAATTGATACAACTGAAACTTGATAATACCCAGGATGAATATGCCTCAACAGATGAATAAATAACAGACGAAGTGGCCCAGTGCAACTTATTAAATGCATCAGAAAAAGAGCGATTGTACAAACTAATATCCCGTTATAAAAATGTATTTTCGCGGAAACCAGGCAGAATATCGGTATGCTAACATGAACTCAAAATAGATGGTAGAAGGCCATTTCTATCACGAACTTACCCGATAAATATGTTTGTACGCGAAAAAGTAGCAAAGGCACGAATACGCAAAACCGACAGAAGTTCTATTTCAAAGGTGTGCTGGTACTCAAATATTGTCAACTTTAGATACAATTAGTAATTTCTGAAAAATACCCTAACATCCTGATTCAATAAAATATACATGTTATGTACCTCACAAAGTACTTTCCAGCATCTAGAATATTTAGAAGTATTATTCCAGCGTTTACAGATCACAACATAACTATGAATTTTGAAAAGTCGTATTTTATCCGCCAAGGAGTCAAATTTTTAGAACATATTTCAACACCACTCGAAACGAAATAGGATCCTGATTAACTTGAGGCGACGAGAGAATATACAAAACCTAGGAATTTATAAGGACTACAAGGATTATTGGGGGTGATGAATTTCTATACAAAATTCACTAGAGAACACGTGAAAGTGATTGCACCCTTTTGTATTTATCACGCATGGGCGCTAAATGGATATGGGACTTAGAATCAGACGATTCATTCAAATAGTAGAGGCGCTATTTTACGAATTTACTATTCTATCTTATCCGAATCTGAATAAACCCTTTTATTCACAAACATATGCGAATAATATAGCTTTAGGTTTTGTCCTTTATCAAACTGATGAAAAGAAGAATCACACGCCCATTGCATTCGTTAGTCGTACTTTAGAGGGATCCGAATAATCGTATTATACAATAGAAAAAGAATTTTTGGATCTTGTATGAGCACTAATAAAAATTAGATCGTACCTGTTAGGAGCTAGATTAATAATTGATACGGATCGCAAAGCTTTCATTTCTAAAAACCAGAGGCGGCGGAACAGACCTTGTCTGTCTCTTTCATTCATTAACAGGTGTGAATATAAACAAATGAGAGCGAGCGAGACA
>JAUMHM010000079.1:22556003-22583376 GCA_032362435.1 Melikaiella ostensackeni
ACGCGCCTACCATTAATAAAATTTCTCATTGTTCGGTACCTGCTGGCATTAAAAGCATTTATATAAGGGTAAATCCCTGTGTTTATAGTGGAAATTAACTTTTGCACCTAGTTAATAGTCCGTCCATTTGGCTGATATTGAGTCACTACAAAAGTCCCATAAACCACTAAGAGAGGAACGGAGTCTACTTCCAACTCCTATCAGGTAGTGATTTCTGGCGTCACGGGATAGGGCCCTAGCTGGCATTCAACCAACCCATGTGACAGGGTCTTTAAAGAGAAACCTAGCCATTTGAGACGACTGGCCTAAGCCTCGACTCGACCCATTTGTGTTTGACGTGGAATTTAAAAAAAAGTCTATTCCTCAGATGCCTGAACGAAAATGTACAATTTGAAAACCTTTCTTTCGAAAAGAATGTGAAAAGACTTTTACGCGAGTTTCCGAGACTTAGGAAAGTATTTATCGAGTGTGCAATTTTGAAATATAGTAAGATTCCTCTGACAATAAATAAGAGTGTTTCGGTTTCGTGCCAATTTTTTGCACAAGCAATGTGTTATAGTGTATAAACTTTGATTGATAAAATTATAGCTGACAATACAGCCCAATTACAATTTCATGTAAGATATTGTGTGTGTAGAATCTTCGATTCTGGTAGTGTTACTGTATTTTGATTTCTCCGTGTGAAATTACTATGTCCTCCTAAGGGACTCATAGAATAATTATGCGAATTAGTATTTTCTTGTAAATAATCGATTACCTCTGCGTCTAATCTCTTTATAGGAAATAACTCATTTAGATATTCATGTAAATAAAATAGAATAGTCCGTTGACTTCTATTCAACTTGAAAAATGTTTTATTAGAATTATATTCTACGTATAAAAATTATCTTATGTGTGGCATTTCTAAAATAACTTTTACAGTACTTAATAGCCAGGGACGTGGGGCACCCTTTGTATATTAGCTAGAGTAGGCATTATTGAATAAACAGCTTTTATAATGGCAAATCAGGTGTAAATTTCTGTCTCGCAAGACCCCTCTTTATAATTTAATTTACTTTTAACCTTTACTGAGTCGTTATAAGTACATCACCCCATATAGTTAACCTATTGTTATATAACTTTAAAACGGGTGTGCGCGCGCGCGCGTGTGTGTGTTTGTGTGTGTTGGTCGCAATCTGACGCTCCATTTTAAATTATTCGCATTTCAGTAATCTGTCTTTCTCACACTGAAGTCAGTAAAATACTTCAGATTTATGACATTATTTTGTACAATTAAGAGGGACCATAATGAGTCCATTTTACGCAATAAAAAGACCAGTAATTCTTTGAAGACATTTCATCTTCTAATAAAGAAAAAAAGTATGAACGTGTTTTATAAGGTGCCCCAAAAAATTTAAATCTTTGAATTTTGCAAACGCTACCATATAAATTGCTTCATTTTTGTGAAAAAAATACTGCTATAAATTATCTTTTCATTTTTAAATTTTTTTTTAGAGATTCCGCTGGGCCGATTTGGGTCCGAAAATGAATTTTCTTAATTTTCGATTATGAAAAAATACAAATTTTAGGCTAAAAGATTCTTACACCCCTGTAAAGTATTTTTGTCTATTGAGGGATGAGCCCTGTATTTTATGAAACAAAGAAAAAACATTTTTGAAGATTATCTGGCTTAGCATATGAAAATTTGTCTTTTTATTACAATTAATTGTCTGAAATGACCACTGAACATTTTTTTTCTAGAGTAATGTGCACAGAATTTCCTCTACGATATAAAAAGAATATTTTCCATAATGAATAAATTCGAAATATTTATACCGAGTGACAGAAAGGAAACTTGAATTTCGGTATACCCCAAAAATACATATTTTTCATTGTTCAAAGATTCCGATAGTACTTCAAAATGTATTTTCAGCTACAATTTATCGGAAAAGGATTACTTACTTTTTTCGAATCACTTTTTGGTCATGTTTTTCAATTCACCCTGAAGACTTCTAAATTCACTTAGAATTCCTGTGAATTTTATCAGAGTTCTATTCACTCCCATTTATCTGAATTCAATGGATTTTTTAGGGGCGCACCTAAAAATCTAACGCCTCGACAATTTCATTGTCTGAATGGTTAACTTTTTGGTATTCACTCATATACATACTTTTTTCGTACTTTCAATTTCCTGATTAAAAGATTTAAAAATTCGGGATTACATAAGATTACATGGTATCACAGGAAAGGGTAGAATGATTCATTTTGCACGGAGTTTCGAAATGCGCCAACCAGGTAATCGGTGACATGTTACCAGAAAATAATTATGCAGAAAAAAAATGTAATTGGTTAATATGGAAAAACCAGATTACAACAGTGGTTAAGGGCGTAGACCTGAGTGTCACGTGATCAATTACATGCTTTATACTCGGCGGCTTCATAATTGGAAAAATGTAAATATTGTGTTGAAATTTTGGGAAACGGTTCGAAATATGTATGAGCGCGTCTGTCTGGCCCACTCGAGTTTTTATTTTGTTCAAATAGTACAATTTTTTAAATTTTTGAATTGAAATGTAACTGAAAACAGGGCTTTAGAGCCCTAGCTGAAATAGTTTTAATAAAATTGCATTTGTCAAACAAAATATGAACTCAAATGGGCCTGACATACGTGCCCTTATATATTTTGAACAATTTCCCAAAACTTCAGCACAATATATTTATTTTTCTATTTATAATGCCGCCTAATATAATGACAAGTGATAATTGATCACGTAACTGATAAATATTCTGCGAAATGTTTCAGTGTATATTTATATACTAGTCGCTATCTGATTTGCCGTCGTAAATTATGTGTACTCCATTAGACTGTTTTTCTCACATTGGAGTTGATATGCTATCTTCTGATCAAATAAAAGTACAGACATGTACTATAAAGTGCAAAAAAAAATTAGAATTTTTTAATTTTGCAAATTCTACCATCTAGATTGTTTCATTTCGTTAAAAAATACTACTATAAATTGTCCTTTTCAAAAAATTGTTTAGAGGTTCCGCTAGTCCGTTTTAGGTCTAGAAATTAATTTTCTTAATTTTCGATTTCGAAAAAATACAAATTTTAGGCTAAAAAATTCTTACACCCCTAAAAAGTATTTTCTGTTTATCGAGGAATAATCCCTGAATTTTATAAAACCAAAAAAAAAACATTTTCGGAGATATTATTATTGAAATTTTTATTCATTTTGAATTTAATTTCTTTTTGGAAAAATTTGTAGCATTCACTTGAATTATTTTTAATTCACTATGAATTCTTTCAAATTCATTTTGGATTTGTAAGAATTTCACCCGATCTATTACATTCAAGTCTATAGCTAATTCTGAGTTTTCTTGACTTCTTTGGAATTCCTTTGAATTTTGTTCAATTCACCTTGAACTCTTTAAATTTCATTTTAAATTCGTATGAATTTTGCCTAATTCCCCTAAATTTTTTTACATTCGTTTGAGTCCTTTGGTTGAATTTTTTTAATTTACCCTGAATGCTTTTGAATTCACTTCAGTTCATCCATCTGCACTTAATTCTACTCAATTTAATAGATTTTATATTTTTTTTAGGTTTCTTGAATTCACCCTGAAGTCTTTCAATAAATTCAATGAATTTTGTTAATATTTTTTAATTATTTTGAATTCACTCTCATTTTTCCAAAATTCACCTTGAATTATTATGGATTTCATCGATTTCTTCTCATTCCACTTAAATTCATCTAAATTTACTCGAATTTTATTTGATTCATTCGCTTTTTTTATTCACTTAAATTCTGTTGAATTCGTCCTGAATTCGAAATTTTTTTTATTTTTTGAATTTGGTTGAAATCACTCAAACTATTATGAACTACATGCTTCTCCTGAATTCCTTTTGTTCTTTTAAATTCATTTCCATTTTTATGGTTTTTTACCAATACATTTAAACTCTTTTGAATTTAACTTGAAATGTTTTGAGTTCAGTTTGAATTCTTATGAATTTATTCTAAATTCTTGTGAATTTGTCCTGAATCCGTTAAAGAATATTTTAGACTTATATAGGAATCCTTGAATTGAATATTTTGTTTATATTTCAGAAGAAATCCTATGCATATCATGAGCAAGAAGAAAATGTTTAGGGGCTGTTTTAGAACATTAATTGTAATGAACTTACAAATTTTCATATTCTAAGCCCAATGATATCTTCGAAAAGAATTCATTTGCTTCATGAAATTTAGAGCTTATTCCGCAATACAAAAAAAAATTTTCGAGGGGAAAAAGGATTTTTTAGCCCTAGGTTTGTATTTTTTTTTAATCGAAAACTATAAAAATTCATTTTCCAACCTGAAATAGCCTAGCGGAACCTATAAACAATTTTTTAAGAATAAAATAAAATTTATGGCAGCATTTTTTCACCAAAATGGAGAAATCTTCAATCAATTCAAGTTAATTTAAACATGTGATATTACTCTTAGAAAACAATTAAGTACTTAAAAATATTCAAACCTGTCGAAACTCCTGGTTTTTCTATGTAAACTATATACATGAACAAAAAGGTATTATTTAAATAATATATCAAAATTGTTTGAAAATTGCTGGGTATATTCAAATTTTCGATAATTGATTATATAGAAAAGAATCAAAAAGCGTTAATAAACGTCAGTGAAAAATAAGGGCCGCCCTGAAGTACATGAATGTAGTACCTTTTTTCTTCGGATCGAAAGATAATATGTTATCACGTCTGTAAAAAAAAATAATGTTTTTAATGCGTAATAACTTTATTTTTTCTTCTAAATCATACATATTATAATCTCATAAATCTGAAGTATTTTTACGACTTCAGTGTAGGAGAAACAGTTTTATTAAATAACAAATCTTTTAGCATAACGAATGATACAGCGACAATCTCGCCAAAGCTGATTGCGTCGTTTAATTTGGTTTCATTAAAAAATTTATATTCACTTTTTTTCAGCGAAATTTCATCCTATTCCCTCAATAAATAAACAATTTTATATTGCATTTGTAATTCATCATTTGGTATTTCTTTATTGATATTTGCGTATTCTTCCTAATAGTAAATGGCATATATACGCACTATTAGAAAAAAATTTTAGGAAATCTTATGCTTCGTAAAATGATGATAACTTCATAAAATCATGATAAATTTTGGAGAACGCAGTTACAGATTTCGTCATTTTCAGTTACAATTTATTTATTTCACAAGATTCCTCGTTTTGGAATCTGATTTAAAAAAATAGAAAACAGGGATGAGGATAACTACCAAATTACCAAAAAGGAACAAATCGACGAATGCTTGAATTTCAAAAGTTAAATCGATATTTTCATTATATAAAATACATCAAGGTAATAAACAATTATCTGAATTAAAAAAGTTTAAGTTACGGATCACTTGTATTTCCGCAAAGGACTCCTGGACATTTGTTGCTCAACCTCGAATTAATTCTTTTTGATTGAGTCTAGTGAACCTCAAAGAAAGGAAGACTAATCAGCAATCGAGTTATTGAAAGAGCGGAATTTGAAAATAGAATGGTTAATTTAAAAGGGGTACTTACAGATGTTTATATCTTGGAAAGTTTCCACCCTCTTGTTTTGAACTCCTCCGGAATGCGTCTCACGTTCTAGAATTCCCACCCTGGGTGAGGATTTAGATCAAGTGCTCGAAATAAACAGGGTGGAAGGTGCCCTTTTGACTTGAGAGGTTGGCCACCGATACTTGCTCTGGTCTTGGCGCCCAGATGTCGATGTTTCAAATGCTGGAAAATGTGGGGTCCCGCTGTGTTGACGGGCCTACTACTCGCTCCGGAAGTAAGGGCCAGAGGGTGAGACGGTTGATCACCGGATTGAGGACCGAAGGCAAGGGACAGACTTGAACTGATTTCAAAGGAGTACTTTCGACGAGTCAGGGTCGTAGTAACCGAAGAGAAGAAGAAGATGCTGATGGTGTTTTCTGACTGGTGGTGGTGTTGTCTGACTACTGCTTCAGAATCCACTGTATTTATGCACAGAATCCCTCTTTGAGTACCCATGGGGTTGAGTCATATTAGAAGTAGTAGTTAATCCATGTGAATTGGAATAGTCAATCAATGCGAAGATTTCAAAAATGTCCTTATTTGGAGAGTGGCGTAGTGGTGAAAACGTTCTACCTCCCTACCAAGATGCCAAGAGGGTATGTAGATTTCGTTGCACTGGTAAATCTGTGTGACATGGAAAGCCAATAAATTTCAGGGATTTTAGATATGCCCATATTACGGAGATGACGCCGTTGCCAAAGAGCATATTTTTCCTTGCAAGATGCCAACGGGGTTTAGGTGTGGTGGTGATTTGTAGGATTAGGGGAAACTAAGCATCCGCTTCTCGTTGGGTGATTTTCATAAGAATGAAATACGAGACGCCTCAACTTACACGTTCTCACAGTTTCCACATGTGTTGTAAATCCCTTCCAAGATGTCAAGGGGGTTTAGATGTGGTGGTAATTTGTATATAACAAGTTCCATTAACATCGGAAATCATGGATATTCTAAGAGAAATGCGAAATCTGCAGATGTTCATTGGAGGAAACTAAACGTAAGTTCGTTATGGAGGACCTGTTCTGATTATAGAATAGTTTCGATGTTTCGTATTGAGGTCAAGTAGTCAGCCTACTACAAATGTCATATTGATGAACGATATTTGTCGTTTTCTGTGTTTTAGCCAGTGGTTTCCCACGAAAGTCAGATATCCGGTGCATGGGAATTCATTATAGAGATGTTAAGATTGTACAGCTGTGCATCGTGAATTTGAGCAAGTGTAGGCGTAATAGATTGAAATCTAAACATGTGTTCGTCTATTTTCATGACCCTCTTGTTGATTAATAGAAGGGTCTCTCACTCATGTGAGTTTGCTGCATGTATTAGTTCTGCGAAAATTGATATGCGCCGCCCATTTTTGGGCTACTGCGTAGGTTCTGTCCTTTACAACTAAACTTAATGATAATGATTGGAAATTGGATTTTATAGAGGTCTTTAAAATATTATCCTTTAACTTATCCATTTTTAATATTGTAGATAAATGTTTTATACAGTTGTTATACTATAAATAATAATTATTATTATAATAGACGCGGGACGAGACAATACCTTCAAAAATTTTACAGTACATTGCCTGGTGGCGCGTGGCACTGAATACTCTGATAAGTAGTTTTAAATTTTCGATATTATTTGGTAAATACCAATTGTGAAATAAAATATTTCTTTCAAATTGAAAAAAATCAGCAGTTTATTATTTAAAATTTATATATATGTGTGTGTATGTATATATATATATATATATATATATATATATGTAATAATTAATAATTCATTTCATTGCATAATAATACTTAGATTATTCAAATTTTCCGATGTGATTTTAAAATAATTTTTCATTCTGCTTTAAAATATGCCAACAATTTAATAAAAATTCACAAATGGCTGCTTTTTTCTAAATGTTTTAAAATTTAATTTCATCAAAAAGGTGAGCATTTCCTGCCATTATTTAAATTGGTACTATTACAGAGAATTTATTTTATGAAGGATTATCTTGAGTCTGCGTTTTCGAAAAAAAATCTTTTTATGTATGTATGTATAGTATGATGGGTTGAAAAGAATAATGTTTTGAATTTTAAAAATCCACAGTGCCTCAAACTTTGTCTATGCTGAAAATACTTTATCCTGAAAATTTAAGTCCGATAAAAAAATGGTTCAGCTATCGCAAGCGTATTGAAGTTTTGAACAGCAATGAACGCAAAATTTATTTTACACCTAATACATTTATAAGAATGTATGATTCTAGCCCACTAGAATTTTCAGTCTATATTATTGCCAACATATACTGAATGATACGAAAGTAGAATTAAATTTAAAAGACTACAAAATTCTACTAAAATTGACAAAAAATGATAAAATCATAAGTATTTTGGCCAGGTACAACCCTTAAAATGAGACCAAATAACTTTTAATATATACTTACAGATATACAGCCGATGCATCATTCGGTTCGGTTCGGTTAGGTTCCTTTGGAATCGAATCGGAGGGTCTACGACAAAGCCACCGGAAGCGTCCTCAGGTTACGGATAGAAGATCCCTGTACCGAAGGATTCTACTGAATACGTTTACAAAACTTAATAAGCGGTCGCGGACACTCGTCCAGGGATGGTCCCGCAGGAAAGTCTCCAAGCTAAGGCGTGAACAACGGTTCCGAAAGCTGAATGACACCTGGGTGAGATGTCCTTTACGGTATATCCGGGATACGGGACAACCTTCCAGAGTATACGGACTTAACCTTGCATGCGGGGCACTGCAAGGGTGAATAAACGCTTTCCCTAGATGCTCGTGGGAACAACTATGACAACACCAAACCCATTTGTAATTGTGGTTCACAACGACCGGACGTGCAGAGCCATAGAGATAATATAGATTATAGACAGAGGCGAGAAGCCATAGGCCGCTCTGTAAGTGGAAACGTCTGTCTCGACTTGTGTAGGGGAATGAGAGAGACTCTAATCCCACTCCTATTCCTTCCCCTCAATCCTCTATTACGGTTGCACTTCGAAACCTACAGCGCACGCTTGTGTTTAAGCTCGGAGAGTGGGGAAATGGGACGAGAGTGGGGCAGCTGCTTGGTACCCTGTAAACTCCTCGCATATCTCTCTTCTCTTTCTAAATACCAGACGAAATCCGAGGTGGCTTGTCGCCTCTATCTAAATTATCTCTATGCTGGATTGCTCCGATGCTAGCATTATCCCTGTTCGCAGAGCTCACATGGCGGGCATACACACTCTGTCGTGTTAGAGACACCTAGAGCTTCCGCACGTTTCGCAAGAGTCATTGCGAAATCGCGCTGGCAACTTCATGCGAGCATGATGCGCATGCGGAACGCTTTCCCAACCATTGCAAAAAGAAGCCGCAGGTGAAGAAGAGGATGCGACATTACAAACAACCGCTGAAAACAGGCATCCCCTGACAGAAGGTGGCGATTTCATGACAAGGAGAAACATTAGGATCCAGGTTTCTCCTGAGCCCCAGGATGGCTGTCAGTGGTTGGTGTTAGGATGCTCTGTACTCTAACCAAAGAAAGGCGTCTTGTTACATCCTAGGAACTACAGGACAATAACTTGTCTGAATACGCTGTATAAGATCTTTACAGCTATCCTGAACGACACGATTGTTCGGACAATTGGTCCTGTGTGGAAAAAGTTTCATGAACAACGTGGATCAAAAAGAGGCGTAGCAGGCTGTCGGGAGAGCCTGCTAATCAACAGAAGTGTCTGCAAAGACTCTTTAGTCTACGATCGTAATCTTTCGATGGCCTGGATTTATTACCAGAAAGCTTTCGATTCAACCTCTGCCTGTTGGGAAGCTTGAAGGTTCATTCACACATAGTGGGATGCATAGAGAGAGTGATGCCCCTTTGGAAAACCAGATTTACTTTCTCATCTGAAAAACATCGTGTGACAACTAACAGCACCACCTCCCAGAGGAGTGCCAAGATTCATCTGAAGCGAGGACGGCATGCTAGTGTTCGCGACGACCCTGAGCTCAAGGACAGGACTGCTATTAGACACCTTGGAGATGGAGAGACCTACCCAGGCATGCCAGAGAGCCGCAACACGATATAGCATCAGTGAAGGAGGCTCTAAGAAGCTGACACAACAAGCGTCTCCTTCGACAAGTTTGGTCTTCCAATCTGTCGGCATTGAACAAGATACCTGCAACTGACATGCTTGCCGTCCAGGTTCAACTCCATTTATTTGGGGTGGTCCTATGAATGAAGCACGAGCTCACGGCCCTCGATATCGCTACTTGTAAAATCATGCATGCACATCCAGTATCTTCATGCACGACTTATCTTAAGAAGTACTTTTCTCTTATCGATATTTTCAAGAGATGCATCTTTTTTATCTAAAAAAGAAAATGAGGGCACACTCTTTCCACATTCTCCATCTTTTGCCTCGTTTACATACATTAATCTTCTCACGCAAGCTCTTGTGTTTCTACGAATCTTTATATCTCTTCGCTTTTGCGTCTTATTCACGCATCCAACCATTCCTTCATCGATTTACCTCTGGGTACAATACCATTCACCTTACCTAAATACACTTGTTCCGTTAAACGTCCTTCATTCATTCTCTCAATACGACCAAACCATCTCAGCAAATTTCTTTCACTCTTGCCAATCAATGTTTCTTCTGCTCCACATTCTTTGAGAACCCACTCATTACTGAGTTTGTCCCTTAGCGTTTTACCGCACATATTCCGCAGGAATTTCATGCCAACCGCATCCACTTTACTCCTATCCTTTTCTTGATACGTCAAGGTCTCGCTGCCATACAGCACAGTGGGTGCAAGTACAGAATCATATATTGCAATTTTAGCTCTTCATTCCTTATATTTTCACTCATAGTAATGGATTCCGATTTATACGTCTGGATATCTCTGCATCTATCTTCCCGGCAGCAGTGAATGAACTTCCAAATACAGGAAATCATCAACTTGTTCTATCCTCTCTCTTCTTTCAGAGCAGTGCTGCATTCTATTTTCTCACCCCTTCTTTCAAACACAATAATTTTTGTTTTATTCACGTGAATCTCAAGACCCATACTCTTCATGCTGGTATCCAGTCTGCTCATCATTCTCTGAAAATCATTGACTAATTCGGCCGTAATAAACTCATCATCTAGAAACGCCAGTCCACACACTTTCACTGTCTCGAGATCAATACCAATTCCACCGAGAAGGGCCATTTTTATACATTTGTCCATATATATATATATATATATATATATATATATATCTTTTTTTTTTGAACATCCAGAAGGACATAACGCAGTCCTGTCTAACGCCTTCTTCAATATCAAACCAATCGCTCAGCTGTCCGTTTACTCTTACATTTGATTCACTACCATTATATATTGCTTTTATTGCTTTTAGAAGCCAAACATTCACTCCATACTCTTTCAGGACTTCCCAAAGCTCAGTTCTATCCTCCTTATTGAAAGCTTTTTCCAGATCAACAAATGCACAGAAAATTTTTTTGTTTACTCCTGAACTTTTTTCTATAATCTGTCTCAAGCCAAATATCTGATTCGCAAACAATCTCCCTGTCATAAATCCACATTGAATATTCCAGATTCTTTCTTTAGTTATTCTCATAATCTTACCAATAAGTGCTTTGGTAAATATTTTGCCCACGGTACTTAGTAGACCAATCCCTCTATAATTTTACAGTCATCTTCATCACCCCTTCTCTTGTAGAGTGGAACAATAATCGCCTTTCTCCAATCATTCGAAACTTCACCGTTCTCAGTGCACATATTCATGAATTCGTTCAGCCACACAAGCAAACATCTGCCCCCACTCTTAAGCATTTCAGCGGTAATACTATCCACACCAGCAGCCTTACGATTCTTCAGTTTCTTAATTGCGGAAATAATTTCGCAGACATCGATTCTAATTGATCTACGATAAGACTTGAGTATTATGGAAATATCTAATTTTGAAATTATTCAAACAAATCATTTTAGTGTTGTCATTGATTTAAGATCATAAGCTCTACAAAATATGATCATTTCGCAACTCACTGAAAGAGATCAAATGTCTGAACGAATTAAAATTGTGTAAACATTTTAAAATTCGTTATCGAATTACTGGGAATTTTTTAGTTACCAATGAATGATGATTTAGAGAAAAAAAAACAAAAGTAATAATAAACTGCTGCCTTTTTCTCAAGTTAAAACAATGGCAAATTTTATGGATCTTGAGGTTCGGGCTGATATTAATCGATTTGGCTCGAATTTGAAGGAGATAATTCCTTTCGGGTATTCGAAAAAAACTGGAGTGTGAGAGCGAAGAAATTCTAAAAGTAAAAAGGAGGAGCCACCATAATGTATATTGTATAATTGTACATGTAATTTCCTTTTTTTTTATTAAGAGATAAAATTTCATCATGTTTTCCTACAATTAATTATCTTTGTGTTGCGTAATGAGTGATTTTTACCCCTCTCAATTGCATGGAATGATGTTATAAATCTGATGTATTTTGTCGACTTCAGTGAACTTAATGAAGGACAAATATGGTAATTTAGAATGACAAATGAGATAGCGATTAGCATATCTACACTGAAATATTTCATAGATTACGTATTAGTTACTCCCTTTTCGATATTCTTTAGAGGTGGGTTTCTCTTATTTAAAAAAAATGAAGACCGTGATTAGTATCCTGTGTTTCAACTTAGCGGTTCTCCCTAATCCTATTGGTAAATATAATACTTTCTATAACTATGAGGTAGAGTTGTGCGATATTTGACCATGTTAAAGAATAGGAATTTTAAAAGTCTTTTAAAAATATATCAAGAGCAAGTAAAAATAATTCAAAATATGGAAAGAATGAACGCAATTGAATTGCAATTGAATGCTGAACGCAATTACAATGACGGCGCTTGCCGCCCTAATTACGGACCAAATTTATCTTTCCTTTCTATCATGTACCAATTAAATTTTTCTTTGTAGAATAAAAATTATTTCTAGTTTTATACACATACATTCTTTTTGCAGAATTAGCTTGGCCACATAATGAAGACGCAATTCATCCTTATCCACTTCAATTCCATGCTGCTTATTATCAAAGGTTTCCATATATAATTTGGCCTTTACAAGCAGGCTTTTATGAGGTAGGAATACTGGATAATTGCATCGTTGGAGTAGTCATAGGAGATTTCTTGTTACCACTCATGGCTCCTAGAACTGATCTGCATAATTTCTATGAAAGAATTAAAGTACACATCCATGGCGTCTATGCCAACGTGACTGAACGAATATTGAAAGGGGATCCCATAAATGATCTGTTCTTCAATAAGAATGGACCCGGGCCAGATACCCTCATATGTTGGGCTGAGAGAGTGTAATAATTCAATTGAAAGAAGAAACATTGGTCCAGTCCTGGTTCATCCTTAGTAACCCATGGTCAAACGCTTCAAATGATTTCAATAGATATTATGTATCCACACTTTTTTTATTTTCATAATTTTCATTTGTTGACTGTTTGTGTGAGGTGGTTTTTTTTTGTAATAAATATGTATAAGTATTCGTTTAACCTTCACATATATTCACACACAAAGAAATAAGAAAACTACATTAAATGTAAACGGAGTTAAGAACGCTATATTTTGCAGTTCTAATCTGCTCCGATTGGCTAATGAAAAATAATTAACTCGACTGACACTAAGATGGTACCTAGGATAAGAAAGGCGCGGGCAGCTGCATCTAGTCATAAACTAAAACGGCCAGTTTTGAAAATTGGTAATTACACGACAGTCTCAACCTCGAGATTTCACGTGCTATAAATGACATAAGATTTGAATTCTGAAATGATTGAAAGAACCTCTACTAAGCTAAAGCTGCTTACCCTGAATTTTGTGGTTATAACATAATTGCTGTTTTTTGTTTGCCAAATTCTTAACCTCAAAGCAGCGTCCCTTGTGGTTGTGTGTAAGTAACATGAAGTGAACCCTGAGCTGGCGCTGGTGAACATGATTAGGGAATGTCAATACGCCAAAGTCCGAATATGACCAATAGTCCTGTACTGTATGCTAATATCTGATATACTGAAGCTGTTCCTACCAAGTTCACGGGTTGTACTCTTCGTTACCACCCGGCATGCGCTTCCAAAATTAGACGCAGTACTGAAGGAAAACTCCAAAGATGTTGCAACTCTTGGTCTTATTCTGCCGCCGACGATGATCGACACATTGCCGCACAATTAAAGGTAGAAAAATTCCGTTTCATGTTCAATGGCATGAAGCAAGACTTAAAAGATGATCTTGAGAAAAGACACTCTGATCTGAAGAAGGACTTAAAGCTCGACTCTGAAAAAACACGATCAGCCATCGACAAGTTGACTACTAAGGTAGATACGATCTCTCCATAAGTATCTCAGATCTATTCCAGGCTGACAGTCGTAGAGAATAGACTGACAGACGTAGAACTTAAAATGCAAGAAAGGTAAATAAAGTCAAAATGAGCATCGAAAAGAGAATCACGGACATTGAGACTGCAGTTCAAAATTCCCATGATGCCGCAACTAGAGACCAAGTGACATCGAATCCTGCATCAAAGAGATCGCTCTACGTACATCACGTTAGAAAAATATTATATTATTCAACCTACCAGAACCCACTCCAACTGCAAGTAAATCCTTCGAAGATAAACATCATAAGGTTGTCATAAAAACATATATTAAGCTCAAAGACAACGTCAATTCCGAGTTCACCCAAGATCATCAAAATATCCCAAGACCAAACATCGTTGCAGCAGAAACTGTACATGCAGCAAAAAAGGATACCAAGGTACTAAGTAAGTTAAACCTGTTCATGAAGTCTGATATTATAGTTGATTATTATGTATTAGCTTTCACCGAAACTCGGCTGAATTCGTCAATCAATGATGCAGAAATCTTTGACTGTATAGTAATGTTTTCCACATTTTTAAAGACTCCAGAATCCATGTTTCTTCAGCAATTCATGTGGCTCCCACAATTAATATTATAAGGGTAAAGATATATACCTCTCATTTCTCTGTAGTGCTTATATTTACATCCCGCCTGGGATTCCTGTTCCCACATTTAGAAGAGTAATTGGATCGAAAACTATGATACGGAATTTGTCTGATAAGTTAACTATAGCAGGGAACTTCAATGTCCCACGTTTCCAAGATCACGATAATGAAATCAAGTTTGGTAATAAGGTAGCACACTTCACCTGTTACTGTCAATACTTCAAACTAAAGCAAGAGAACACTATAGAGAATACTACTCACAGATACCTGCACTCTGTTTCCCGAGAGGAAGCTCAAAGTTTGCGCATGAGGAAGGAGAAACATTTGGTGATGGAGTTTCCTTTCCTTTTTTTCTACGCATAGTTTCTTTCATTTTTCTTCTCATTGGTCAAAGTTTTACATTTATTGCTTTCTTGGTGTCCTTCGGTAAAGTTGGTCGAAAAGTTGTGACCAGACTTTGCAACAGCAGCCTCGAACATCTCAGCAAATCCCGCCTTCACGGAAAAAATTTATGACAGACTGCGTAAAGCGATCCAAAATTCGTCGGTCGTTTGAGCCTTCTCTCGGAGAACAGAGTATGGATCTCGTATTTGCTAACACGAACGATACCTCCACCGTTTTATCTAACAATGGCTTTAGCACCGCGATCTCCTCTTTACAAAATGTGTATTGAAAAAAATAAAACAAATAAAAAATATATAAATCTTTATACAATTATGAATACCACCTGTGTGCTTATGTTAGGGCGATTTATTGTTAAGATGCTACGAAATGTACACATTGTAGCCCTGTCATTGGTTCTCCGAGAATGTTGAACTTGCTCTATTCCAAATAAGTAAATAAATACGACAATTCAGCTTTAATTGGTCATTACAAAACTGAATTCCCGAAAAAATGCATTCGGTTTCGTCAGAAAATTAACGGGTAGGTCTGATAACAGTGTTAGTGTGATGAAGAGAAAAATTGGAATGAAAAGCAAATGAATTCTGATATTTTTCTTGGTACAACATATACTTGTACAATAGGGCATATCAAAGAAAAAATCGGTTGCTCCAAGTTCTGATAGCGATGAAAATTTTCTTTTGGGAGTCAAAAACACTCCCCTAAAGTTTCGTGAAAAGCAAAAAAATGTTTCTGTCTCCGCATCGAAGATATACAGGTAGCTAAAAATCACAAAAAACGACGCACTTAGCTTAAAACATGAAAACCAAGGAATTTTCTTTTGCGATTAAAAGTATCAAAAAAATAGTTTAAAGTAAGCAGATTTATACGTGTACAGCGATAATGTCATGGAAATATTGTTTACCCTCCCTAAGTGACTTTTGAATATTTAAAAATCGAAAAAATCGACTTCTTCGATATTTCCTTAGAGTTACGGTAAATTTTTTTATTGCCAAATAAAGAGCAATATATCACTTAAAAATATTTTCCTGTAATTCAAAGTTAAGAAAAATTATTTGAATGTCAACATATCTAATAATATATTGATATACAATATATACTGATGTACAGAGTAAAGTCACAAATTTTGAAGTATATTACCGACTTCGGTGTGAGAAAAACAGCTTAATGAAATACAAGTAATTTAGAATTGCAAATGAGATACTGACTAGTGTGTATATATATATATATATATATATATACTGCAACATTTTGAAGAATATTTATTAGTTACTCTCGTATTGCAATTTGTCAGAGGTGATTTTCTTTTCTTTGAGAAAAATGAGGATTATGATTAGAATTCTGTGTTTCATCTTAGCGGTTCTACCGAATCTTATTGGTAAATAAAATAATTTCTATAATTTAAAGTGCCCGTCAGCACTGTTTGAAGGAATGTGACAGTCCATCACATTACCAATTATTACGTGTTTTTCTATATCAGTTATTTCTGAATTTTCTTATATTTTAATTATATTGACAATTAGGATTCGAATCTCGATTATTATATGAGCAACTTTTTTCTATATTAAATCAAGAAGCTGCAATGCTGTACAAAATATTTTGACACTATACACTTACTTTTGCAACACCAGTCAAAATGAAAATATATCTTACGCTTAGAATAAAAACAGAGGCGTAACTAGAAGTGTGGAGGTCTCCCTGCAAAAATGAACTTCAATGTTTATTTAGACAACTGTACTTTAGCCTATAAATGATGAAAATTCTTATTTATTCAAGGCAGGCTTTAAGTTTTTCTCCTATTCCCCTCTTGTCCCCTTTTTCTCGTTCTCACCGTAAATGCGAACGGAATTAATAGAACCCATAATAAGAAAATCGAACTTTTTTTTCAAAGTTAATTTTTTTTGTTCAAGAGTCTATTATGATAATTTTGATTGAGAGTTCATCTCTCTCTGTTAAAGATGTTATTGTTTGGCTCAAAATTGAACAATTTATTTGAAAAGGCATCGTTTTTTGTTGAAAATTCAACTGCTTAATTTGAAAATCTGTCTTTTTCCTTTGAAAATTCGACAGTTTGATTGAAATTTTTTTTCATCTCAACTTCAACATTTTTCTCGTATGAAATCAAACTATTTTTTTGAAAGTTTGACTTTTTAATTCAAAAATTCATATCTTGTCGTAGAAATTGCATCCTTTCTGTTAAAAATCCAACTGTTTGGTAGAGTTAATCTGTTTCGATTGAGAATTCAACTGTTTTGTTGAAAAATCATCTTTTTGGCTGAAAATTCAACTATCTTGTTGAAAATGAATTTTTTTGTTGAAAATTTATCTTCCTCAATTGAAATTTCAACTATTTGGTTTAAATTTCATTTATTTTGTAGAAAATTCATCTTTTGTAGTTGAAAATTAATGAGTTTGTTAAAATTTAACAATTTTGTTAGAAAGTCATTCTTTTTTAGTTAAACTCGTCTTTTTGGTCCTCGGTAATTCGTTCCGTTACCCTGTAGCAATTAAAAAAAAACTAACTAAAATGAAGAAATTAAGGAACGTATTCCTGATGGGTATGCATGTTGAACAGAAATAACTTTGATGGTGTTATGTGACATTTGATCCTGATAAAAAAGAAGAATTTCATAAATCTTATTAAAATATATGCAGAGCTGGTAAAAATATTTGAAAATACGAGTATGGAAAAAAATGATTACTATCACGATTCATTTGATTTCGATTTTGTTGTTTCAAAATATCCTTTCATTATATAGTATGATGAAAGAATATGGAGCTTTACCGGACATTTTATAAAAAATATTATACAAAAATAGTGATCATTATTAACTGTAATATTGAATCAACGTTGACGAATCGATTTTTAAATATACTAAAATCTTCGTAAGTTTCAAATTAATCATTTTCGACCGCATCATAGTCAGTGCAGTGAAACGGAAATCATACATAATAGGTTTAAAACCGTTAAGAAGCCATGAAACTCAGTATATGTATTCTTTTTGATCTAAAAAAAGTCTTAGGACAGGTTTCCAACAAATTTTTGAAATTTAAAAAAAAACAACTTACAATTAACAATTAACAAAATGGCAGATATTTATCCGAAAATCAAAAAATTTTTTTTTAAATATGCGAGACACAGACAAAAGTCTAAAATAAAAGTTATCATGCGGCATATCTCCCCTGCAGATTGCCAATTGTGTGGGAAGTCCCCCGGGCTCAATTGCCACATATGCGGCTTGTCTCTTCTACTTCATCTTTCACACATTTCCCCTCACTTTCCCTCACGCACGTAATTTCCCCTGACTTTCCCTCAGCCCCTATTTTTACTTCTCCTCGTCCCCCTCTCGCCACTTTTCCCCACTACCCCTTATTTCCCCTCCTCACACTTCCCCTCATTTCCCGTTGCTACCATATTCTCCCCTTATTTCCCCTCACTGCTATTCAATCCTCCTCATATCCTGTCAACCACAACCCCTTACTTCCACTCACTTCCCCTCATTAACCCCCCACTTTCCCTTTTTTAAACGATGGACGGACACCCGACTGAAACCGTAAAGGTTTCTGTCTGGGGCTACAAATCCCTAATAACATATTAGTTTAAGAACCACCTCAGGGTCCCCCTAGGAGTGACTGCCATTCAGAAAAATGACTTTAGCATCCAGTAGAACCACGGTAAATTACACCTATGGCCACACCTCACGACCGCGAGATGGGTGACCGCTGGGTATGATAGAATTACAATGAAGGGCTGAAGAAACTTTCGTGTGTCTTGAGGACATGGACCGACCCAAGAATAACAGCTCTCTGTATCCATCTCGCAAGTGCCTAAGCATGTTTTTGGCACGCGAGTGTGGCTTCGCGGTTACGAACCAGTGATGGCTTCGCAGCTCCGAGAGCACCGATCACAAGGGCAGTCATTTTAACCAAATTCTCTCGGAACGTTTGCCGCAGCTCTCTTATAAGGCCACAATACCTCTCCTCTTTTTCTACACCTTAAGTGTGATGTTGCTGTCGGCCAGAGCCGAGAATTCGATCACAAAGATAGTTCGTTTCTCGAAGTCAAGAAGATCGATGTCAGGCCTCGAGTGCGAAACAGGGACTATTGTCAAAAACTGGTAGTTCCAGTAATTTGGCACTTCTCGTTCTTGACAATTGACTCTATCTCCTTTGGAATGTTCGACAGGGCAGGGTGGCGGCCAACACGGTAAGAGCGACAAATTTGGTAGAAAAGCACTCTTAGGGCCGCATTGTGTCTGTGGACATAATTCGTTTCCCTCTAAATTGTACAGATTAAAGTCATAAATTTTGAAATATTTTATCGACTTTGTTAGACGCGACTCGCATAGATCGAGACTTTTAATATTAGAATACCCTACCGATACATATTATCTGGAAATTCATTAAAAATTTTCAGACCCAGAGAAGCTTCTGAGATTTCTCCATATCAGTACCTAGCTAGCATTTCAAAGATCCCTGTAGCCCTCATAAATTTTCTGAAGGGTCATAAACTTGGTTTTGTTAATACATAGAATAAATTAGGTCGCAAAAAAGGACTTAAATTTCTGAGACTCTTTCTAGAGACGAAATTATTAAAATCGAGCCTGAAAATAGCCTGAAACAGGCCTGACTTTTTCTCTGACAATCTTTAGTGACTTTCTGCCGGTCGGGTATAAAACTCTCCCGCAGACGGCATTTATTCATTCCTGGACAACCATTTGAGATATTTGGCATTTGAATATTAAGGCTCAGTATGTAAGAGAGAGACCAGCCGAAACACCCTGATCGCGGGAAAGAAAGAAACTTTCTTTGCCCTCGTGTGGACATACCTACGCACGTGAGTGTGGTTATGTCAGGATAAGGAAGGTACATTTTCCTCACACCACCAGAGTGGCAAAACCGATTGTAGATGAGAGCTGCGAGTGCAGCGCCCACGAAGCTCGAACGCGCGCATCTCCCTCCACTCGCTTCTTCCCACTTTGGCCAGCTTCTGGCGACTCTCGCGAGGCGCGACGGACATAAAAACGAGTGTTTCGCGATAAAACGGGCAGAAAGATGAGAGCCGGCTATCCGCTTCGATTCAAAAGACCTACGGCTGGTCATCCGCTGTTAGTTCTTACTACCTCCCTAGGCTGTCAATCCGCTCGGACCAGGAACCACTACGAATACCGAACGCTACTGTCTCTCTCAGCTGGATCCTAACCCTCTTCACTCTTTCGACAACAACCCACAACGACACATTGCATGACGTCACATTTCGCTCTATCTCACTCCCAGGGTTGGCCATCCGCCCTGGTCAGTGGCTACCACTATTGGCCTGCGAGCTATTGCGTTTTACGCTACTGTCATTCTCGCACTCCAGGCCGGTCGTCCGCTCTGCTTGCGAACCGGCTGTAAATCAAATCTGTTGGAATAAAATACTGACCATACATACATAGGCCTTGTAAAAGCGAAGTAGCGTCATTTTGCTCGGTGATTCTTTTGGAGGTCACAAGAAATATATTCACATTCAATTAGTTTGATTCAAATGACCTTTGTTTCAGTCGAGTGTTAGTTCAATGAAATACCTACCACAATCGATATGAATGGAATCGAAGAAGAAATAGCGAGGCGAGAGGCACTGTCAAAGATAAATATCTCTGACAATGTTAACGATTTGCCGAAGATTCTTGTTTAAAATCAGGGAAATTTTCGGAAATTGGTAATTTCTCATAGGGTTTTCAGATGTTCACATATATATAGAAATTAAATTATTTAAATTAAATTTATATTTCACATTTTACATTTATTCGGAAAGAAATCGAAGACGTTCAGAACTGAGGGGTGGACTACTCTTAGATTGCGTGTACGAGGAATATATTCTCAAAGAATACTTCGGAATATATATGTATATATATATATATATATATATACCTAATACTTACTTGAAAATATACTATATTCTTGAGAATATTTGGGAATATCTTGGAATGCAAGGAATACTTGGAAAATCTGAGAACATGAGGAAATATGTGGGAATATTTGAAATCACTTGAGAATATTGGGGAATACTCCAGAAGCCTTCGGAATATTTCGGAATCTATTTCAATGAAAATCACAGAATATGTACTCAAAAAATCAATCTGCGGCTTGGTTGGGAGAGTAACCTTTTTTATATTTCACAAATAAAACTACATTAAAGAAATGCTAAAATTTGATACTAACATTGAAGATATTATTTATTTATTTAACCGAATTCTCAAATACCTCTGTCATTGAGATAATTAGCAGCATCGGTACTACTGAAAGTATCTACATAACGCTCAAATTATTCAGAAATGTGATTCTTGGTGTACAAAAAAAGTTTTGGAATCGGGCGCCAGAAAAAGTTAAGCATTTTATCTCGGAAAAACAGTAAATTTTTTTGTTGAAATCTGGTACTTTCCAAAACAATAGAAATAATAAATTTTTCCTGTTCAATTCTTATGAGAGGCTTTTCAAGTCTGCCAAATCTGCAAAGAAACTTCAAAAATCTTAAAATTTATACAAATATTATGAATAAGGATAGTGTTGTCTGACGTTGAAAATATCTGGATTATGCACCGAAAAACTAATCAGTTTGTGAAAATATGCGACGAAAAATCGAATCATGCGTTGGAAAAAAAATCTTAAGGCGTAGGATACACTTTTTAACTTCAGAAAATATCAAATTATAAATATGAAATGCGAGATGGATATAAGAACATGTTAGTAGAGTGGAAATACAGAAACTAATTGAATCATTGGAGCCGAGTAAAAAAAAATTATGGTATGAGACCCGAAAAAAGTAAAAAAACTGTTAATGCCTCTTGCTTGGTTTTCAAATTTTTTAATTCATAAAATTTTATCTTAGGCTAAAAAAATATAACGAATTATTTTTAGTTACAGTTCTTAGTATTAAACAAAAGAAAATAAAAAATTAAAAACAAATTTACTGTGCACGATACAATTATTTGAGACCGTAAACAACCACTTTTTTAAATTTAGTTCACTGCACGTTTTTACAATAAAAGTCTTACGTGTCGAATTTGAAAGGTCTTCAAGTTCTTCAGAAAATATGAAAATTGTTTCTCCCATAACAACAAAATAATGACATGTTTCTTCAGTTCCAACTGCAGAAATTTGACATAAACAACTTTTTTTTTAATTTGAAATCAACTAAGACTTGAAAAACAAGTTTTTTGCACAATTTTATAACAGTATAACTTGCTTAAAAAATTTGGGTCTTAATTTTAAGTTTTTTATAATTGTTCACTACAAAAAACTTGACTTACAAAAACTTCGCCACAATGTTTTTGTCCTTATAGGGAAATCTTTTTGCATTTTCAAATTCAAACCCCGAACCGAAGACATTAACCGATTTCAACAACTTTGGTGTATCTTCTTTTGAATGCTAAAGCACAACTTCTTTTCTCGACTCAAATGTTTTAATTAATCTGGATAATGATGGAGGTCGACAATTAGGGATCAGTAACGTTCCCTACTTTGTCTGTATTCAGAAAAAATCATATAACTACACCATTTCATCTGGTTCAGCGATAAGAAACAGCGGAACTCCTCACACTATCTAGAGAAGAATAAAAGTAGAACCGCATCCGACACTGGGTGATTCCTCGAATGATTTTTCCTTCTATGTAAAAGAAATGATTTCTTAAAAATCGATTCACCAGAAAGAAAGTATTGAATACATTTTTTTTAAATTTATTATCCCTGATCATTGCAATTGAATTATAATTTATAATTTTTTACAGTGTTGCTTGAAGCTTCTCCACATTTTGACTTTCGCCAAAGTCCTAATAGGTCAATTAGTCTCTTCCTTTGAGTTGTACCTGATCCAGCGTATGGTATTTTCAGTGGATGGGGATGCATGCAGCCGGGAAATATATCGTAAGTTATCGAAAATATTTGAAACATTATTAATTTACATTTGTTACATTTGGTTTTTAAGCCACTATAGATAGAATCCATTTCAAATTAGACAGGTTCTATACTTCAATTTGTGAATACTCTCAGCGACGAAATATGTTCTTTTTTTGATAAGAAATTAAGGGACACGTATTTTTACAATTTCAGAAACAACATTTTTTCACGAAGTTACAAGTAGGTTTGAATTTCGTCGTCTATTCAAAAAAAGACACAAATTTTTTCTTTAAATTTCCATAGTTTTTGATTTAACTTATATATTTCAATTTCGTTTTCGAGTTCTGGTGAGTTTTACCATCCTCTTCTGGAATCCGTTGAAACTTTTCAAGAAGATCAAAATTAAAAATGTGACGATCGATGTAACTGGTATGTTTAGTGACGATTGTTGAGTTTCTTTGCTATTTTCTATAAGACTCATAAA
Organism: Melikaiella ostensackeni; assembly: GCA_032362435.1. NCBI lineage: Eukaryota > Metazoa > Arthropoda > Insecta > Hymenoptera > Cynipidae > Melikaiella > Melikaiella ostensackeni. The sequence goes on from JAUMHM010000079.1 coordinate 22,579,347, forward strand.
AATTCAGTTTCCCTAAGTTTCGAAACAGAGGATGATTAAACAAAAGAAAGAAACTTTTTCATATAGTCGCTTTGCTCTAGAAGGTCGAATGTTTCTCTAGATGCCGGAATCATCATCATACTCGCAACTAAAGGGAAGCCAACGGTCTAGTTCCTATCCTACAACAATTGTTTTGAAATGACACTTTTTATTTTTCAAATATCATTGTTTAATTTATCGCGATCACTCTTTAGAATTTATCTTGTCATTTGTACGCTATATTTTTATGAATCTTATTGAAGTTGGTTGGATCACTGACTGTGTGTGATATTTCGCCTTTTATAATTGTTTTTTATGCCGCTCGCTTATGATTGATATCTTTTGTTTAATCTGAATATTAATGCTAATTTTACAAATATACTATTCAGCTAGATAATGAATTTCACATAGTTTGGATCAACCTTGATTTGCTTAGTATTTTTTTTAAGATTGAGTTTGTATCAGTTAAGATTTGAGGGCATTTTCGGTCATCGACAATAATTTTTCGACTCTAATGTCTGTATGTGTATCTGCATGTATGTATATATGTATGTCAGGGCCGAAAAAATCTTTTTTTCGAGTAGCGGATTCTAATAGTGGGCAAAAGTTGTGTTTTCTCAACATTAATGAGCCCTCCAAATTTCAGCCTGATTGGACAATATCTTCTATTCTGTGAAAACTCTTAAAAATTCCGTTTTTAGCCAATAATAATGATGAATGTGACATTTGAAAATCGATTCGAAATCGGTAATTTTGATCTCTTTATTGTTAATTAGTGCCGTAACGCTAACACATTATACTCCTTATTCCTTCATTTATAAATATGGCCTTCAAAAAAGAAGGATGGTAAAAGAGAAAACTAGCTCAAAATGTTTATTCACGATCGATTAAGCGAGCACCTTTAGAACTTTTGTTTTATACTATTAATTTTAATGCAAAATTATTAAACATTTTATATTCTTATTTCACTTGTGCAGTATTATGCTCATTTTATAGTGACCCATAACTGACCATGTGGAGGTAACTGCATTTTTGGTTTCTTTCCTAGTCCCACCCATCCACCCAACCATACTGCAGAACTATGTGAACCATATGAATTGTTTCTTACTTTCAAATTTTGGAATTTTTGCCCTTGATTCTAAAACAGACTTGATGTAACTGTCTCTTGAATGACTTCCACATACTTTTTCAGAAGCCGTCGGCATGAGTTTGCCCGTGCGTTACACTGCTTGGGTGTGGCAAGCACAAAATCCCATTTAGCAATCTGTTTAGAATCTTCAATTCTAAAAAGTAGACAAATGATCCATTGAAGGGACCTATCAAGTTTTTCTCCAATTTTGCGAATGACACCACCTTTCCATCCTGTGTTAACAGCAGTGCCGTCTGACCCAACAACAAGAAGTTTACTCCACCCTCTGTTGATTTCGTTTTCCCTAAAATCGAATAAACATTTACAAATGTCTTCTGCGCTTCCAGATTTTGGAGTCACGTGACGTAAATACTGTGATCCGGGTTCTCTGACAAGAGAAATATGCTCCTTAATGAGAATTTTACGATAAAACTTCTTGTCGTCTTGAACATCAGTTAGAGTTTCATCCTTCCGACCATCAAAGTACAGACCTAGAGGTGGCGATTTCTTACGTGCTGCTCCTATCAGATCTTTTTGGACTTTGTTTCGTTCTTTTCTGATTTCGTTTTTATCTATAATTAGGGAAGGTTCAAGGATATTCGCATCTTTGAATGCAGATGACACGATAAGTCCCGCAGCACGAGAGCTGACACCAAATCTATGGTATACGAGAGAAGATTCTTTACGAAGAATCCGGGATTGATTAGAAGAGCTTATTCTTGATTTTTTGAAGAGAACATACTCTCCTACTTTGTCACTAATTTCTCGGTCAGATTGTGATGAACCTTTTTTCACCTCTAATACAGAGGAAGAACATGAAGCCTCAATATTATCATCAAGACAATATTCACCTTTTTGCTTCATTAGTCTAAGAATGTAGGACTCACGTCTTCTTATTCTTTTTCGCTGTTTCCTTGATTCAGGAACGTCTACTAAAGCAATTTTCCCCAATCTTGGATCCCTCTGATCAAAAGGTAAAGCCTGTTCGAGTATGGGTACTTTCTTATCTATTGGGCATCTGCAATTTTTAAAATCAGCACACTTGCATGCAGCAATGTCGAAAAGCTTTTTCGCAGATGCCTTGAAATCGTCTACTTTTCTTTTTCAATGATAAACTCTTTTCGATAAATCTTGACCAATTCTTAGCATATACATATTTCTTGTGATAATTATTTATCATTTGAAGTACACGGGTATGTGACACTGTTGGGGTGGATGCTTTTATATAAATTGTCTCTACTTTCTTAGCCACATTATCGGCAATTGCTGAAAAAGGGGGTTCTTTATTCCCTCCGAAATCTGTTCCTAGTTTGAACCTTTCCACTTGACAGCATAATATTATATCTTCAATGAAACGTGAATGACTTTCTACTAAATCTCTCGGATCCCCGAAAAGTGGACATTTAATAGCCTGCCATGAAGAGAATGTTTTGCATTTCGACATGACAAAAACAATTTCAAAGCCAAAGCAATCTATTTAAATCTATTTTTTCAATCTTATACGAGATAAGACTTCAAGTGAGTGATTTGTGTGCTTCTCAGCCTAAAAGTATCAGCTGAGTTAGTCAACGTGTAAGCGAGCATACCAAAAACAAATGAACGTCAATACATCAGTCGAGCGCAGCAAAAACGAACGAACGTCGAATACAGCAGTCAGCTTCTTCTGCTTGATAACTTTTTATGTGAATTTCAGGAATGAAAGTAAAGTGCATCTACCCTTACAACGTTCTACGCAAGTGAAATTCAGAGAACTGAGACCATAAATACCAATAACAACTAAAATAAAAGTTTTAAAAGCGTTCGCTCAACCGTTCGTGAATAGACATTTTTAGGTCGTTTTCTCTCTCCCCTTACTTCTTTTTTCAAGGCCATATTTATAAATAAATGAATAAGGAGTGTAATGTGTTAGTATTACGGCTCTAGTTAACAATCAAAAGATCAGAATTACCGATTCAGAATCGATTTTCAAATTTTACATTTCGTCATTATTATTGGCTAATAACGGAATTTTTAAGAGTTTTCACAGAACAGAAGATATTGTGCAATCATACTAAAGTTCGGAAGGCTCATTATTGTTGGGAAAACACAACTTTTGCCTGCTATTAGAATCCGCTACTCGGAAAAAAAGTTTTTTCGGCCCACTCTACTATTTATCCTACAATCTACTTCCGAAAATAAATATGGGGGCAGGGTCGTATTCATAATTGGGGGCAACCAAAAAAATTCTCAAGTCCCCTCCATCCAAAGCTCTTAACTTCATTTGCTAATATCTTTATCAAATGTCAAAGGTGACAAAAGTTGCCAAATAATCTGGCTGTTAACATCATGATGAACATTTTAGAACCATAAAATTTTAGAAGCAAGATGGTACCTCGGGGAACTTTTGATTGAAAAAATGTCCATATTGTCAATTTTTGAAATGTATGAGTACAAAGTGAGGGAGTTCGAAACCAAGCTAATATTCGTATTTCTTATTTACATCGTAATAATTTATGGCGACTCAAACGACAAAAATCCCTTTTATACAGACCTTTCTCCATAACAGATAAAGATAACTTACAAAAGGAGTTACAAAACGTTAAACAAATCCTAATACAGAACGATTTTAAAGAACGAACAAATTGAGAAAGCAATAAGAAAATACACTTAAAAAAACAAGTCAACACAATCTTATAAAGAAAGAGAGAGAAAAACGACCACTATCCTACCCTACATCCAAGGTATCATAGAGCAAATAGGAAGAATTCTCAACAAATACAACATCCAAACCATATTTAAAACACCTGCAAAAATAGGACAACTTCTGAACAACCCTAAAGATAAAAAGGCACCTCTCAGTGATCCGGGAGTATATAAAATCCCTTGCTCTTGTGGCAAAGTCTA
>JAUMHM010000079.1:22588686-22605991 GCA_032362435.1 Melikaiella ostensackeni
ACGAAAGAGGGTTCGTGAGTAATTAACACTGTTTAAATCAAACAAAACGTCCGTTTATTGTACCTTTAGTCACTGACTAATGATACTAATGATAATTTAAAGCAGAAACTGCCATAATTCAAATTTGAACATAGAAAACTACGAGCGCAATGACAGAGATAGTAACCCGAGGCGTGGGTGGAACGGTACTAAGCTTCCGCTCGTCTCACCTAAGTACACTGGTCTAGTGGACGTTCAGGTGGACGAAAAGAGATCCAGGGCTGTGCCATTAGTTAGGCTTACTACATGAAATAGTAACTCTTTCTTTAAATTCCCTTAGCACTCTACTACTTGAAATTGTTCATGCTTTAACTTCCCTTTGGATGCACTGAGTGACTCAGTGCATCCTGCTATGCAAAATTATTCATCCTACTCTCTCCATAAGTCAGATTCAATAACCTGAACGCGAAATAGTTAATTTTATTGCTTCGAACGGGATTTGAACTCATGGCCAGCATCTTATCAGACTTCCGTTTTTCCTATTGACCAACTTACCACGATGCTTCATATAACTTTTTTCAGGCATACCCTCCGCAGTGTGCACGTGCACTTCGAAATTTGTTGGCATTATCTTTCTTTTCAATAATTGCTCATTTTGATGAGATGTTGTTACTATTTGGCACAAAACGCAATTTATTACAACGAAGAAATCATTTAATATTTATAAAGTGAGGCATGAGGGCAACTGGAAAGTCTGAGATTTCGAAGCTCAACTTCCAAAAAATGTACTCAAATTTTGAACAAAACTGCAATTTTTGTAAGTCTGAAGAAATCAAACATCAGAATTTGTTGTGTCAAAAAAATAATACCTCCTTTGGACTTAGAAATTTTAACTGATCAACCGTGAAGGCAAACGAGCAGGGCACCCTGCGGGGGCCCTCGTGGTTTTTCTCGTATGGATTGTCCACATGGGCCCCTGACGGGGGCCAAAATTCCGAAGAGGGCTAAACGAGGCCAAATATAGAATTGTATGAAATAGTAATTAATTACTGTAATAAAAATACTCATAAATGCTCAATAATGGAATATGTTAAATTTTCAGGCTTCCCATTTGGAAAAGAAAATTGGATACTTCAACAGATGTATTAACGAATTATGACTTGGGGTCATTACGAGGACCATCCATGAGCCACAAAACAGTTGAAACTACTTCTGGTCCGTCCAGATTTGACCTACCAGAAGTGGAAGATTTTGCTCTTGGAGTATTTTCCTCATTTGATGATATAACTTACGATACCAAACCTATTGTTCAAGCTCCTGAAAATATCAACAATGGAAATATCAATCCGAACGAGAATTCTGCAGACGATGAGCATAACAGAAAATGTATGGAGGATGAAACAGAAGTGCAACGTAAGCGGCGAAATTCAAAAGAAGATTATTCTGATGACGATTGGACGGGAATAAAGTCTATATTGAAACATCAGGAAGTAGAATCTTCGCCTTCAAAGAAAGTTAGATTTGACTTTGAAGAGAAAGAAAACATTAATAAATCACAATGTACATCAACTGCAAGTAATGCTACAGAATCAATTAATAATCATGCTAAAATTATCAAAGAAGTTTTGAAAAAATATCCACACTTAGTGAAAAACAATAAAAATATACGATTGAAAATAATGCAGAAGGAAGTAAAATCTTCTAAGCCTAGTGTACCAGCAAAAACAAAAGTTTCCTATGTTGTCTTGAAGTCAGATCACTTAATGAGCGAGAAAAATTCAGATGATAACATGTCAAAATCATTGAGTGTTGATGGATGTGAAACAGGACCTTGGAAATGTAGCAAATGTGATCTTGAAGAAGAATACACGAATTATTATATGTATAGGAGGCATATGCAGGATGTACACGAACAAAAATTTGATCCGAGAGTTTGTGAGCATTGTGGTTATAAAGCAACAAAGCGCAATATCTTAATGTATCACCTTTACACGAAACACAACGTGCCTCCACCGAAAAATATGTGTTTTCCTAAATGTCATGCATGTTCTTATGTTGCACTTTCTGAAACGTTATTAGTAAGACATCAGATTAATCATAATCATCGTCCTACAAGTCGCTCCCAAATGTCTCCTTTAGAAGGAACTCAGTGTATGCAGTGTGCCCAAACATTTAAGGATGTTGCTGAACTAGCAAATCACGAAATAAATACTGGTCATGGTTCATCTAATGAGAATAAGGAAAAAACTCATCGTTGCCCGCATTGTGGAAAAACTTTTGTTCGATTAACAAATCTACATGTTCATCTTGATTGTGCACATAAGGAACTGCGCAATATTGCGTCTGTACCACAAATCTCAGTAGCATTAGAACCGTCAACAGAAGCAGAAGCGCTAAGTAATGTTGTCAGTGGTATAGCGACCTCTTTGGGTATTAATGATGCTGTTCAGCCAGAATTGCATATTAATAATTCTGAATCAGAATATATCGTACCCGAGATCGACAGTATATCAAATACGCCTGCCTGCAATACGCTAGGATTTCAAGAGCAACAGATGTTAATGTTAATAGATGACGGCACTTATCAGCATGAGCAAAATCGGCAGCAAGAACAAGAACATTCAAATATGTCGAGAAATGGACAAATCATAATGCAAGGTATAGAAGGAGATATGATAGTCTACATACAAGAGAACGATACACAAAAGAATAAACGAGATTATGGTACATATCATTCTATTCAAATGTCACAATGTCAAGAAGAAATTGTTGAAGAAGTTGTTGAGGAGTTGGAGGAATTGGAGGAAGAATTCGAGGAAGTAATGGAAGCTGGATCGAATATATCAAATGAGAAAGACGAAAATCAATTGGAGGAGGAAATCCAGTACGTTGAGGAGGAAACGGAGATAGTAGAATACAATGCGGAAATAGATCAGGATGAAAACAACGGAAATATGGAGTCTCAGGAATCCATTATGATTATCGAGGAAGAACAATTAGATGAAGTTGAAAACAGTGTTATTGAAGACAATGATAAACATCAATATAGGACAAAAATTATTACCAACAAATGAGACGTTGATAAAGCAAATGTTTGAACCATATTATCAAAGAAACTGGAATTTTTACTTTTTTGTGTAGAAAATACAGTAGTTTCGACTTTTTAACAATGATATTATTTTTATCATTCGATAAATCCATGATATGCTAACTATTCCCACTAGGTCAAGTAGAAGTTCGAGTCTGGCTGTTTCATTATCTGAGGAATCCCTTTGTGCAATTTTAAATATTCACCTCTACGATCTTTTTTTTAATTATACAACTTACTGTGATGTTTTAGTATAAACTGATTTTGGATCAAGAATGAATAATCGCAATTTCTGAATAACATTTATTGTTTTTACTTCAATTTACATTACAAGTTTATCGTTGTGATAACTTTCGAGGCGATTCATTCAATCTGCTCTATTACTACACAATTTAGGAAAGCACTAACGTATTTGCATGTTTCAGAATTGAAACGAACTAGATATCTGTGTAGTGTTGATGCCTGGGAGGAAGGCCAGTATGATTTACACAGCAAATCTGTGTTGAGGGCGAATTCCGCAATGTTCAAAGTTAGCGAAATCATGTTTTTTGGAGATTGCGGTTAAGGTGTTAATTTGCGAGAGAAAAAGTTGAATTAGATGTTGTAGATATTAAAAAGATCTACAATTTGGTTGGTCAATCCGAAAGAGTTATAGTCTCATGCACACTTAGCAGCAAATTGATTTTTTAGAATGAAGTTGGTCAAAAATGTCTGCAGAAAGATGGGTAAGTTTTTGTCTCATAAGCAAACTGAATAGCTTCCTTAATTTTTATCTTAAAAAATTGGGGTTACACTCCATCGAAATTTACCATTTACAAATGAATTTAAAAGAATATATTTTGCTCTACGATAATTAGGAGGGGAGAAAATTTTTGTTGTTTTTAACAATTATTGCACTTGTACTTCTCAACATAGAGAGCTCACATTTGTAGAAAATGTAGGTGAAGACTTACACTAATTGTAATAAACTTGTGAAAGAAATGAGTTGTGAATTTACTGTTTACAATTGCGGCGAATTTACGGACATCTGACGCAGTGTATGACGGCGGAGTGGGGGAAGCCTCCCCCGCCTGGCAGGAGCTTGCGCTGAAATTGAATTCGCGCGTTTAAAGTGACACAACTAGAAAAATCTTTTGAACAAATCAACATATTGCGATGTTTTTTTCTTAAATTTGGGCTAACTTTTTGCGCTGATTATAAATTTTCAAAGTTTCTTAATTAATGTTGGAAGAATGTGGGCGGAATGAAAAATTGATTGTATATTAAACTCGTGTTATATGCTTTTTAGAAAAATTGAGAAATGAAGGACGAAATTTATGCAAAAATAACTGAAAGTATTTTTTTTGTAAGTACAGCGTATATATATTTCATATATTTATACGGAAGACTTTGAAAAATCGAAAAATTACTCGATTAAATTTCAACAAAACGTTAGGACATTAGGATATAACGTTAGGATTTAAATAAGCCGTGCTCACAAACAATGCTTTCAGTTATTTTTTTCATATATTATTTGAGAAACTTTGAAGCAGTGAAATGCAATTTACACTGAATACAAAAATTACTTCTGTAATTGTGAAATTAGTGAAAGTAAAAAAAAGACTAACATCTCAAGCATTAAATGTACTCTTTGCGAGTTGTGAATACAAAATTTATAATTACCGCAAAAAGTTATCCCAAATAAAAAAAAACATCTCGATATGTCATTTGTTGTCCGTAAATCACCCACAATTATAAATAGTGAATTCAAAATTCATTTCTTTCACATTTTGATTACAATTAGTATAAGTCTTTATCTACACTTTCTACAAATGTGAGCTCTCTACGTTGAAAAGTACAAGTGCAATAATTGTTATTAACAACAAAATTGTCTCACCTCCTGATTATAGTAAAGCAAAATATCTCTCTTTTTTATTTATAACGGAATTATAAGAACCCCGTAATCCCACGGCCCCGAGGGCCAGAGCAAGGAGTGGGGAGACGCCCCACGTTACGCTTGTCCCTAAACGTCGAGCCACGCCAACCTCAGTCTTGTGCTAACCAAAGCCGGTTATGAGTCCTCCCACGACTGTCACATCACAAAGAGTCACCCTGGATCCTTCTGGCTCATCTCCAGCCTGCACTCTGGCAAAATCCGAATAGAATTCTCGGCGCCCAACAAAAAACCTACAATTTCCTTTGTTCCGATCTTGCCTGCAAGGCGTAGGCCAAAGCTGGAAGTTCCTAGATCCTCCAAGTCGAGAGAAAAGAGTCAAGAGGTGACAAAAATTACTTTGTGTGCATGTGTGCCATATATTTGTTTTACAATTTTTTGTATTGATATGTTGATGGGTTTTATGGTGATTAGAAAAATATATAAGAAAATTTTGAAATTTAAGTGTATGTATGTACGTAAATGTATATTAAAATGTAAAGGGTATAAAAATTAAAATTTTAGATCGGACTATACAAACTAAAATGAATAGAAGAGAGAAAGTTGTTGAGAAAAAAATAATATTAGGAGTGATAGAGAAAATAATTAGAGATGATTAAAAAGTACTAGAAAGAAAAGTACGTGAAATAGAAAAGGCCAAGCGGCGTGACAGGTACAATTCATAGAAATACAGTACCATTAGAAAGAGGCAGAGATGGGCTAGAATTAAGTCGTTTAGGACGAGAAGAAATTCTTAGAAACGAAAGAGAACGAATAGGAAAAGAGAGTGTAGAAAAAGCTAGAATAGGACGAGAAAAATTACCTCAGAAAAGACCAGTACACTCGAATTCCCATATAAGAACAATTTCGGGAGTTGCTTCGCACTGGCCTTGGTCCTGAATCGGCTCCCTCGAAACGTAAACAGTCAGGGACGTGTTAACCATTTCCTAATATTACACAACCTCCGAACGTGAGTACGAACTTGAGTACCCGCGCACTGCGCCTTCATCTATACGCTGCTGGTGTTTCACGCTTGGTTGAACACCGTCTCTCGTCCCGCGAGCTGAGAAACTGCGTGTGCCAGCAGTTCTAGGAAGGGGTAAACTGGATGGGATTATATGGGAGTTCCAGTGCAGTTATACCACGAAGTACCAGCGACGTTATTTCCTTTTGGGATGATTCAAACCCCTTTTCAAATCAGGTGAAACTGGCCTTCAAAATTTCAAAACAATACAGTAGACAAGCCAACTTATTTTCTAAATGGTTTGATCAGATTTGAAAGAGGTTGTGAAATTCAAGATAATGATATTTTGGGAAATTTAGATGCAGTATTACAAGAAGAAACTGAGTTGGTTCCAAGTAAACAGAAACAGTTGGCAAAACTTAGACCATTTTCGTAGAAGATTTTAAAGAAGTTTACTTAAATGAAAGATATTCTGAAATTATAAGAAATAAAATGAAATTTTATAAGCAAAACAAAGGTCAGGACATTCACGCGTTCATAACAGAGACAAAACAATTATTTAAGAAATAGATGCCACGTCTACGCCTAGAATGGCAGTCAAGAAAAACATACAAGAATTTGAGGCCTGCAGTGCGACTAAGAAACAGCCCTCTGTTGGTGTGGTGTCCCACGAACGGATATTCATTGAGTGTTTCGCTCAATGTGTCTTACTCCTGCATGCGAGGCTCTGCAAGGGCGGACCGTTTATTTTACTAGCTACTCGTGGGTCTATTATGAAATCCACTATTGATAAAAATTTAAAGGAAAAAGAAGGAAAAGAGGTGGCGGAGGAGGGAGAGACGTTGGGCCCGAATGGGTCTAACACAACCCTTTCCACTCTATCTGTCTCTGGTCAGCCAAACTCAGGCGGCGGCTGTGCTTTAGGCTCTCTTGGGAGCTGAGGAATCGACGGTCCTTCTAAGTGAGGCTATGGAAACGAGAGCGACCAAAGAGTCCTCCAAAAAAAAAGGTATCAACTGTTCTTTGAAAATAAAACTGAGGAGGCAAGCGTAGCAGGCTAGAATGGCGGCTGCGGGTGCTGGAACATCGGCAACAACAATGCCGACAACCAGTACGGGAGCCCTGAAGAGAAGGAAGGGCCCAGCTGCCGGTGAACAGGGAGTCGTCGAGGGCTGGACTGACAGCTGCCCAGAGGACTAACCCCCTGACTAACCCCCAAATCAATGGCCAAAATTTTGAGGCCCAGACAAAGGCTCTTGCGGTGTTTAACAACAGGCCCTTCCACCACCTTGGCCAGGTCAACTTGAGGGTTGCCAGTCAAGGACAGGAGAAGCCTGTTGAGACGGAGTAAGGTCAGGGGCAGACGTAAATGGCTGCTCCCAGTCTAACCATGGCACAAATTAACTTGCATCACAGCAAAGGCGCCTCTGCGGTTGTGAAGAGGGGCATGGCTGTGAGGCACACAGGTATCTCACTAATCCAAGAACCTTGGTTAGTCAGAGATGCCATAAGGGGATTAGGGGGGGGGGGGCGGTTTTTGTTACCGGTACCCCAAGGTGGCTAAACCAAGGGTCTGCATTCTAGCGAAAGAAGTAAACGTTATCCCGCTGTTAGAACTGTGGGCATAAAGTGAAGAAGTGGAGAGTCTCGGACGAATCCGCACTTTCAGATAACTCACAGATTGAGTTCGAGTTGAAATTTACCGTATCCTCGGGCCCTACGTGGGCCAGAAATCCAAGCAGAACGGACTGGGATCAGTATTACACTGAATTAAAGAGTGCACTCTCAGAGGTGCCCAAGTCAATCAGGGATGTGGACACCCTGGAGATGGCAGCCAAAACTTTCACGGAGGCCATCAAATCTATTTATGAAAGAAATTGTTGACCTAAAAGAATTCGAAAGGCAGGGGAGACACCCTGGTGGAACGGGAAACTCGAAGAGCTGCAATACGTAAGGCCATGCAAAAAAGCTGGACCAACTTTTGCATAGACATCCAAAAAAGGGGCAGAGGCGGCTAGACTGGACAAGCTGCTCTCTTGAAATCCGGATGTTATTCTGGGCACTCTAAAATTACCCGACGGATAATACTCAGTGTCAGACGCGGAGACCTTGACCCACCTAATCAAGGCACATTTGCCGGACTTTATAAAGTCTGGTGAAAAGGAAACGACACTTGGAGGGCATTTAAAGTCGTCTGTGGCTCAACTGGGCCCGCAACGGCGGCTAGCCTATGAGAATGTTACTCCTTCCAAGATCAGATGGGCCCTAAAGTCTTTCAGCCCATACAAGTCTCCTGGTCAAGACAGCATATACCCGGTCTTCTTACAGAAGACCGGGGAGTCCATCATAGGGCCGCTGGTGAGACTTGCTTGGGCTAGTCTGTCACTGGGATATGTATGTCCCGATGGCATGGAGAGGCACGAGAGTGTTTTCATTCCAAAAGCAAGCAGGATCGGTTATACTTCACCCAAGAATTTTCGTCCCATCAGCCTTACCTCCTTCCTACTAAAAACGGTGGAAAGATTTGTGGATAGATACATCCGCGACAAGGACTTGTTGAGTAGGCCACTACAGAAGGAGCAACACGCTTACAGGGCTGGCCATTTGATCAAAACAGCCCTGAGTGGAACAGTAAATCTAATCGAGGGACAACTGAAGCAGAAAGGCTTCGCGGTTGGAACCTTTATGGAAATCGAAGATGCCTGCAACTACACCTCTAGAGAGGTGATTAGGGCGGCCATAATTGCACATGGTGTGCCAACTGCAGTCGTCGAATGGACGTGCCACATATTTGGCAACAGGAACCTAACAACGACTAAGGGTCATACCACTTTATGTGGAACTGTTGACTCGGGATGCCTGCAGAAAGGCGTTTAATCGCCCCTACTGTGGTGCTTGGTAGTCGATGAACTGCTTCATCTACTCACGAGTCAAGGCTACCACGCTATAGGCTACGCAGACGACGGTCATCGTGTGCGGTCACCATCTGGATGCGCTCTTTGGGGTAATGCAGCAAGCACTTAGGACAATGGATACCTGGTGCAAAAAGACCGGATTATCGGTTAATCCGAGTAAGACGTACGTGGTTGCATTCACCAGTCGGTACAAGTGGGGGACCACGAGTACACTGAAACTGGGTGGACAACAACTGAGGTTCACTGAACCAGGTAAATACGTAGAAGACATCTTGGATAGGAAGCTGTTATGGAGCGAGCACCTGGGAAACAAGTTCTAAAAGCTCACAGTGACCCTTTGGCTTTGTGGGAGAGCCATAGAGATGAAGTGGGACCTGAAACCAGAGACACTAATGTGGATCTATACTGCGATCCTGCGACCCAGGCTAACCTATGCGGCGATGGTCTGGTGGAATAGGGTCGAACTGTCCACTGTGAAATGTCGACTGGAAAGAATCAGGGCACTGATTCTAGGAGGCGTTACTGGTGCCTCGAAGTCGACACCTACGGCGGCATTGGGGCCTCTGTCAGGGTTGGAGCCCCTCCATCTTACCATCATGGCCATGGCTGCGAAGGCAGCCTGGAGAATGAGCATGATGAACGGCGGAAGGATCTCGACAGAACTGCGAGAAACATCAGAAGGAGCGGAATAAGGCCCCTGGCTTGCAGACAGGCCAAAACACTTGTGGGTTTAAATTAAAACTTTTAACGAGCAGCGGACTGGCGCAGGCTCGGTACGAATGAAGTCAAGGTCCTAACAGAAATGTTTACAAGGCATGAAAACCTCAACTATCATAGACATACGTTAGGGCTCACAGATAGCCCCCACTGTCGCCTGTGCGGAGAGGATGATGAGACAGTTATTCACATCCTTTGTCACTGCCCCGCAATTGCGGGGAAGCGTCTGGCACTCATGGGCAATAACTGCATCAGTGAGTCAGACATCGGCCAAGAGCGTGGCTGCGATCCTCTTCGTATGGAAAGGGCTTTGGGGTCACGCATAGGCCTACAAGGGGACGCAACGGGATTACCCAAGCGTCAGGGGCTCTTTTGGTCTCAACCCTAACAATAATAATAATAATAACACTACGCACTGTGGGCCAGAGCAAGCAGTGCGGAGTGGCCGCACGCTACGCTTGTCCCTTTACCTCAACCCACGCTCACCTCAGTCTTGTGCAATGCCTTGTTTTGTTATCTGACTTCACCTTGCTTCTCGACAATTCAACCTCCTTTACCTATTCTTAGATAGTGACCCTGTCACATAATTCATTTGGAAATGACAACTTTTTATTGACTGTAACCGCGATTTTTTGAATTAAAAATTAGCGAAACTATTCAGCTTGTTCACGAGACAAAGACGTGCCCATCTTCCTGCAACCATTTTTGGCTAATTTCATCCTAAAAAATCAATTTTCCACTCAGTTTACAAGACACTATAACTCTTTGGGATTAAGAATTGTCCACTTTTATTGCTTTGCAACCGCTTCAAAAACGTTCAGTACCATTCAAGAAACAGTAAATTTCTTCAGAACAAATAGGTTTTCTTCAAAACTACTTATTATTCTGAGCTCATACTGTGTCCACGTTTTCAGCATAACTAGACATATTTTCAGGGACTTTGAAAGATGTGCACGCACTTTTTGAAAAAATAACTAGATATTGTAATACGACTATTTTTGCCGCCTTGTATTACTTCGCAAGCGAACAAGTGAGCTAATGTCGACCTTCGACCAACCAAATTGTAGATCTTTTTAACATCTTCAATTTCTAATTGAACTATCTTTCTCGCAAATTAATACCTTGACCGCAAACTCCAAAAACCATGATTTCGCCAACTTTGAATTACCTCCTCTCCTAATTGTCGTAGAGCAATATTTCTAGTTTTAAATTCACTTAGAAGTGGTAACTTTCAAATAACTCTAACCCCGATTTTGTAAGAGGAAAATTAACGAAGTTATTCAATTGGTTTACGAGACCCATGTTTCTGCAACCATTTTTGACCAACTTTGAAAAATCAATTTACCACTAAGTGTGCATGACACTATATATCTCATGGTGATTAAAAGGAGTTCACTGTTATTGCTTTGCAACCGCTTGAAAAAAAAAATTCGCTCAAAAAACAGTAAATCTTCTAAGAACGAGTAGCTTTTCTCGAAAACTACTTATTATTTTGTGCTCAAATTTTGCACATGTTTTCAGCCTAACAAAAGACATATTTTCGAAGACTTTGAAAGATGTGCATATACTTTTTGAAAAAATAACTAGATATTGTAAAACGGCCACTTTTGCCGGTTTTTATTACTTTGCAAGCGAACAAATTAACCAATCTCGACGTTCGAACGTCCAAATTGTAGATCAGAGATTTAAAACATGATTTCGCCAACATTGAACATTGTTTAATTCGCCCTGAACAAAGATTTGCTGTTTAAGTCATACTGGCCTTCATCGCAGGCATCAACACTATAAGAAGAAATATCCAGTTTGCTTTCATTCTTGAAGTGCGTGTACCAAGTACCCTTTTAGAGCGGTCGTTCCTTGGACTATTTGGCCAGGTCTTTTTGTGTATTTTTATGTTTCCTATACAGGTTCCTATGAGATTTTTGAGTCATCATTATTTTGAGTGAAAAGATGAGCTAATCGTCAAAATGTAGTTCTTGATTAGCTCTATTGATATCACTTAGGTTGTCTCACCCTACCCTATACACAACCCGTAGCAAGCCCTTCCAAAGCTCTGTATTTTGGGTACGTCACTATGCTCATAGAGTTAAAGCAAAAATCTAGCTTCAAATTAAAGTTTAAGACTCTCTCAAACTATGTAACATGGGTTACCACCTATATTGTTCCTGTTCCTAATATCAGTCAACCCACGTTGAAAATGTACCTAAAATTTTGAAAGTTCATGTGAACGTAATTAAAAAAAAGTTTTGGCTCATTGTATGTATGAGAATCATTCAGAAGGGCCAAAAATTATACTTTCTCCAATAAAAGTTGAGAATTTTTGAAATTATAGTGGTTGAATCGTTCCACTGCGCTTAAAACACTAAGCCACTCAGGCATTTATAAAGACATAATAAAATTGTGATTTTCCCAATAAGAAATCGTCAAAAATGTACTATTTCATTCCCAGAATTATGGGCTGCTGAGAATTTCCGACTCACCCCTAAATACCGCCTCTAGTTTATACTAAGCTACACATATTGAAAATGGCGACTTAGAATTTCGATTTTTCCGAATTCGAATTTATAAAAAATTCTCTGTATGCTCCGAATTAAAGGGTAGATGAGAAATTTTGTCCTTACCCCCAAAAATCATTCCTATTTGAACAGTTATCCATACGAAGAACATACACAAGCCAATTGAAGACGCTCCAACTTCACGTCAATTCACGTCAATCAACAAAAAGCGTGTGAAAGTGCCTAACTTATCGGACCTCTCTGTTCATTGATACTTTCAGGGCTCTCCTTCATAATCGAAATGGCAGGAAATCCTGAAATTTTCACAGAACCTCTGTATTCTGTCATTCAATACTTTCTCAGTTTTAAAAAAAAATCGCAAGAAAAGTTTAGCCGCTAAGGTAAACTATGCGGCATTTTTTATACCCTGGGATAGGGCTTACGTGCATAAGGGACTAATTGCAACATAACTATCTCAACTTTGGAATAGTCAACCTCTTTCTAATTGCAGATACCATTAGATAGCACCTTAATGAATCTAAATTCCCAGTTTAAAAAAATTCCTGACTAAACGACTTCATCCTAATAATGCCTTAAAAGAAATGTTCTAAAATTTAATATTTATAGCTTTACTCATAGCTTTACTTTTTTTACTTTATAGGGGTGGTTTTTGGGAGTGAGGTCGAAAGTTCTCACCAGGTCTATAATTCAGAAGATAAAAGAGAGATTTTTTGATGATTTCAAAATTGTAAAATTGCGAAATTCAATGTCGGGATTTTAAACATTTTTAGGTGTGAAGAAAATAGGGGTGTTTTTTGGGGTGAGATCGAAATTTCGAACCCAGCCTATAATTTGGGTCATAAAGAGGAGAATTTTTTATAAGCTTTAATTGAAAAAAGTCCAGAATCTAAGTCGTAATTTTCAATATGTTTAGCTTTGAATATCATAAGGGTAGTTTTTAGGGATGAGTCTGAGAGTCTTATGGGGCCCAGAATTCTTGGAGTAAAAAAGTACAAATTAGACGATTTTTCATTGGCAAAAATCTCAATTTTAACACAATTTTAACATGTCTTTTTAAATGCGTGAGTGGCTCAATGTATTAAGGGTAGTTGAATTGTTTAACCATTATAATTTCAAAAATTCTCAACACACAAAGAGGGGGGCGGGGGCTTTTTGCCCTTTCATATAACTTGCAAAACATATTCTAATTCAAATGTGGTCTGTTGCACCACCGAATATTTTCAAATCGGAAAAAAATGAGAAAGGTGCTCTGAACACCTGAGGCAATAGTCCAGGCACCGAGGGGTTAATTACTCATGCAATCTTGTGTGTAATTAACCCCTCATCCCGAATTTACTAAAAGGAGCTCATCATTGACCACAGCTGTTACGTTCGGAAATTTTAATAATTCAGAGAACCTGATGATGAACCCATATTGTGTCAGAGGACCAAGCTGCCGAATTAATTTTCAGTAATTCGTTCAAGTTTTTAGGATCGCGAATAACATCTTATTCGTTCAAGATGTCGCTTTTCTCTTACTGCCCTTAATTTTCATTGATGAAAAGGATTTTTCTTTAAAATGATAACTGCACTGACTCTAATTGATATTTCAGTTTATTCAAGATAAAATTTAAGAAGAAGGAGAGTTTCTAAAAAAAAGGTAAAGTTTAAATTGATTTGCACCGTGCGACTTACCCTAACTTATAATTACCGCTACACTTCCTTCGTGTTGAGAGAGAAAAGGAGCGGGCAGGGATCAGTTTTTTTTTTGGATGGGTATGAACCGTGAGGTTTCTCACTTCTTTCCCGGACCGTTGCACTCTGCGCTAATCCCGGGCTTGGTCCATTTCACCTTTACGTATACTAGGTGCACTAATCTTTTTGTCTAGTCTGTCACCGGCCGTCCTGGTTAAGCGGACGTCGTTTAGCTATTATCCACAATTCAGAAATGTGAGAATCGGTAACGTCGCGTAGGACTCCGTCCCATCATGTATTTCAAGATTTACTCCTTGGATACGTTGCAAATTATTTTGGCAACTTTAAAGTAACAGGAATTACTGAGATTTCAAACCATAATAAAAAGTTAAATGGGTTCGTAACACCCCGAATTAACACAGTAAACAGATTTTCAAAATTTAAAAAAATCAAAATTTTGAGTCATCTCGAAATCGGTGAGAGATACTTACGTGAAAATCGACAGAATTCGCAGGCTTTATTGAAGAGATATCGTTCTCAACCACCTCAAACTAACACAGTCAAAAGATTCATTCGGATTGAGGGCACTGATTGAAAAGGAGTGAAAGGTGGGTTCGGATTGAAGTTTATGTTTTTGTACGGATTAAAAAGGATTGAAAGTTGGGTTCGGATTCAATCGGAATGGGGGTCATTCACGAAATACGTGATATGTTTAGGGGGGGGGGGTGCCAGAGTACCATTCTCCATATTAAGAACAGTGGAAAAAGATCACGCAGGGCGGGGGGTCAAAATCCCTGAAAAATGTATCACATATTTTGTGAATGACCCCTTGCACGCACGGATTGTAAAGGATTAAAAGATGGTTTCTGATTGGTTTGGCGTACGTCTCGGATTCATTCGGATTTGACTGTGGATTGAGAAGGAATGAACATTTTTTTCGGATTGGTGTAGGATTCGTTGGGATTGACTTCAGATTTACAAGGGTAATCTACACTCTTCGGAATTTTGTTTGGTTTCATAATCCTCGCAGTAATAGGTCCTTACCAAACTTTTGACATGCTAAAGTAATAAGATGCGCTTTTCAGCCATTCTTGAGAAAAACGGCTTAAAAAATTCCACGCACGGTACATGGACCGCAATGCGAGAGTTTCAACTTCGGGCTAGATCAGGCTCCGAGTTTGTAGCTGGAAGGACTGAGCTCGGTTCGTGCTGGTTTCATTTTTTGACAATTTTTTTTTCATTCAGACTTTTTTAATGCAATTGACTATTTAATTTATTCAAATCAAACAAAAAAATCATTTCTAACTCATTTTTTTATATGAAAAGTTTTTTTTTTCATCTTTTATCACTTTTACTCCAAAAAAGTTTTTTTTCAACAGAACATTCTCATTTTTCTTCATTTAATTGAACATTTATATTTTGTATATTATTCTCACATGAGTTAAAGATGAAATATACAAATATACTATAATAAGAGTAAAATAAACATTAACATTCAAAGAAATTGTAAAATAAAATGATAAAAAGTATAATATTCATATAAAAATTAATTTGAACATTTATTCTAATCTTATGCTATTTTTATATATTTTATTTCTATCTCATATGAAAATAATAATAACCAAAATATAGGTGTTCAACTGAATTTAGAAAGATGAGAATTTTTCATTTAAAAAAACTTTTGTTGGAGTAAAAGTGGTAGAGGTTGAAAAACCTAATTTTTTCTTTCAAAAAATGGTTAAAAATGAATATTTTGGCTTGATTTAAAAAAATTGAATATTCAGTTGCGATAAAAAGAATGATGAAAAAAAATTCGCAAAAATTACAGGCAGCAGGAATTGAACCCAGACTTTCCGGTTGCAAACTCGGAGCGCTACCGGAATTCCGAAAGGTGTATGTTCCCCTTGTTAGTCCGATTTATTTGGACTGGTATCGGATTCATTCAGAATGCATTTTAAGAGGACCTACGGATTCAAATTGAATGAAAAGGATTGAAAAGTCTTTCCGGATGAGCCTTGGATTCATTTGGATAAGGCACTCGGATTGAAAAGTGTGCCACGATGAGACTCGGATTCATTTGGATTGGAAGCACGGATTGACGGATGAGTTCGGTATTTGTTTGGATTAAAGTTAGTGATGATGCACGGATTGAGAAGGATTGAAGAGCGTGCCTCGGATTCACTCGGATTGAACTTGGAGTTGAGGCATGGATTGAAGGGGATTGAGAAAGATTGAAAAATTGCTTTAGATTAATTCGAATCACTTCGGATTGTTTCGGACATAGATTCCGAAATGATTTGGAAGAGTTCGGATGTTTCGAAATGAATTCCTATCCGAAACTTGCACCAGGGATATCCTATGTAGGATCCTATGTAGGAATTTGTCTTGGGATCCTATGTAGGTTCCTATGCAAAATTGAATTTTTTGAAATTGTTATTTCAACAAAACATATTCACATTTTTTGCAGCAATGAGTTACAAATAGGAATTAAATATTCTCCTAACTTTTTTATAAAGTATTGTGATAGATGTATAAATAACTATGAAAATTAGCACACATATTTGTAGTAAAAAGCATTTGAAATATTCCAAGGCAAGTCAAATTCTTTCAAATATTTAACAATCGGTATTAGGTAAGTTTTACCTGGAAATACATTAGACAAAATATAGATATTTATATGTATATTAGTCAGTGCGTACAGTGGTCTTCTTTAAAGGTGCTTAGATCCTTAGATCCACGTCTATCCAAAAAACATCGTATGGGTGCCGGTTAGCTTAGACTCTAAGGACGTGTTTAAATATAAGTCAACACAGGAATTTTTTTTGGATAGACGCGGACTTCTGGAAGATACTCTCAGGACTTCTTGAAGATGTCTTGAGACTCTTGACACCAACGTCCGGGTGCACTGGTAAATTGCATCTGAACGACAGTATTTCGGACTTGATTAGGAGTTTAACAATTGATACATATAACGAATTAAGAAAAATATAAGTTTATTATGGTAAAAACATATTCTTTACTATTATTTAACAGTGCATGAACACAAATTCTCTAAAAATTTTTCTTCGGTAAAACCGCTTTTTCAGGATTCATATACACAATTTTTGTGTGCATGCTACTTCTTCCCTCAACAACGTTTGTGCAATCAATAGTTTGGATTATTTTAAATGCTTTCTTAGTAGAATCATTTACTATAAACGCATGAATTTGTACGTACGTGTCGTCACAAAGTTGTGCAGAACTATTATTAGAACGCTTGTTTTCTATATCGACAGATATGTACAGGCATCCATTTTTTACCATTTTTGTATACGAACGTGATCAATCAATTGACAATTCTAATTTTCCCCCCATAATATTTCTACCTTAGAACCGAGTCCGAAAGGTAGACATTCAGAGATTTAAATTGTTGCAATAACGAATAGACATTATAAGTCATGGCTGCCTTTGTGTACAGAATTTCTATACGGGTCACCAATTCGTGCAATAATTGATCATCAATATTATAACATATTAGTTACATAAAATCCCCTGAAAATC
>JAUMHM010000079.1:22609894-22623513 GCA_032362435.1 Melikaiella ostensackeni
TTTATTAATAATATTCTCCATTATTTTGGGTTTTGGTGTTCTGCTTAGTCCCCTTCCTCTTCGTTCTCCGCCTGTTTTGCATGGGAAACCCTGTCAGTAACAATGCTACCGCCAACATAGCCGTCGAAGTCATGAGATTACGATATTATGGTAATGTCATTGATTCAACGCTAAACAGAACCATAATGCACTAAATGAGTTACCTTGAAGTATACCCGTCGTAATGCGAATTAATCTAGTTGTCAAAAACTTAAGCGTGCGGACTTCCTACTAGAGGTCCGGGGTTCGATCCCTGAGTCGGTACCTCTGGAAATTTTTCCATGTACTTTAACCGAGGTTCTGATGGTTCGGATTCTACCTTGAGCTGTGGGTCCGCCCATCATGCACTTGGCTGCAACTCAGCCCATGGATGGTGAGGTAAAAATTATACCAGACTACCCAATATGTCAAATTATGCATATCATCCTCATCAGGTCACTTGATTACATTACCAAAATGCCTCCGTGACTGATGATATAAATCGGGATAGCCCCGTGCAATATATTCAGTTTGGTACAGATATCCAACTCAAAAAGTGCCTTCGATATATTGGGCTGTAACCATCTTAAGTCTGAGATATCATTTTTTTAAATAATAATAATAATATATTGCCTTAGGTTCGGTTCGGTTTCTTTGAAATCGAACCTGTGAGATTATGACACAGCCACTGGTCGCATCCGGGTGAGGTGTCCCTAACGATGTCTCTGGGATACCGGGGGACTTCCTGGAGTATGCAGACTTACCCTTGCACGCGGGGCTCTCCAATGGTGGACGAACTTTTTCCAAAGCTGCTCGTGGGAACAACCATGACAACACGAAACGCAGTTGTAAATGCGATTCAAAATGATCGAACGCGCAGAGCACCCGAAAATGTGTTGGCAAACAGTGCCGATCGTCCCAGAGTTCATCGTGCTAAATATTATTTTATTGAGCTTTCGCACCTTTCACAACCGTTGTTGCGAAACCGTGTAGAGCACCTCACGGGAACAGGATGCGTGCGCGTTCCAAGGAGTTGTGCGACAACCGCATTTATTTTGAGGAGGTATTCCAACCAATCACTGCCGAAGAGGTGAAGAAAGCACTGAAGGAGCACGAAGAACTTCTCCGCGGCCGGACCGGATGGTATCAAGAATTTCTGGTGGAAGAAATTCACTCCTACACACCCACATCTGACCCGGCTCTTCACCTCATATTTAAAGTCGGAGACGCCTATTCTGTAGTGGCTGGTGTGAGGACGCAATTTACTCCTACCAAAAAAAGGCGACTTGTCTAACCCACGGAACTACAGGCCAATAATTTGTCTGAACACGCTGCATAAGATCTTTACAGCTATCCTGAACGAAAGGATTGTTCGAACAAATTAACCTCTGTGGATATGAATATTCCGAGAATATTGCGTTAAAATGGTCGTCCTTGTCATCGGTGCTCTCGGAGGTGCGAAGCCATCATTGTTTCGTCACCTCGAAGCCATACCCGCGTGCCAGAAACATGCCAAGGCACTTGCGAGATGGATACAGAGAGCTGTCATTCTTGTGTCGCTCCGTGTCCTCAAGACACACGAGGGCTTCATCGGCCCTTGATTTTGATTCTATCGTACCATGTGGTCATCTCCACACTTATCGCCGGGAACTTTTCGACACCTTTCGGCTCATGGTAGAAGTAAACATCTCCCACCAGAAGTTCTTGATACTATCTGGTCCGGCAGCGCAGAAGTTCTTCTTGCCTCTCAGTGCCTTCTTCACCTCGTTGGCAGTGATCGGTGGACGTTCCACTTCAAACGTTATCAGGTTGTCGTGCAGCTTCTTGGAACGGATGATGTTCTCAGTGTCTTCATTTGATGAGTGTCAAAGTTCATAAGTCTCCCTCCAAAAATCTCGGCCTTCTCGGGCTTGGGCGGATTTTTGGCAGAAACAGGGAGAATGCTGAAGAGGCACGATGGGTAAGCGAGAAACTGTTGATTCTCCCTGAGGCATCCCTTCCTCTTCCATATTCTCCTCCTTGCGTCAGATAACACCCGTGTTTTGTCAACATTGTGTTTCTTGCTGTTCAGCGGCTTTGACTTCTTCGGTGTGTGATGGTGGATCCTTAGTTGCTGAGTGAATTTTTGGACCCTTATCGAAAAAGTTCTACTAGATGTTATATAGCCAATCATACAGTGAATAGGGGACGCGTTCTGTCTTGCCCAGCCAATCTTCTTGTTCAGTTGATGCAAGCGCATTTTAGTCTTTTGTTCCATCTTCGGCTTTACCCTTCGATTTGAATTGGTCGAAGTTCTCGCCGCATCACAAACGGAACAAGTGATGGTCCAGAGGTCGGACTCTTCCGAGAGATCCTCACGTAGGTCGGCATCCATTTCAGCCGAATCTTGGGGCTTAAGAGCAACCTAGATATTAATGTTTCTCCTTGTCCTGAAATCGCCAACATTTCTCAGGGGATGTCTGATTTCCACGTTTGATCTTGATGTCGCTTGCTCTCCTTTGTCTGCGGCTTGTTTTTGCAGCAGTTGAGGAAGCGTTCAGCGTGCGTATCCTGTTCGCACAGAGGTGGTTCATTTTTATCCCAAATAGAACAGAATATCTAAAATGAAAGTTGAGTTTCGGACTTCCTTTATTTTTGAAAACCTAATGAGGGTCCATTAGAGGATTATTAATTTTCAAAAAAACTATTTGCTAATTGCGAACCGTTTTCGAGAAAAACAACTTTTTTAAAATTTGTTGAAGGCTCATGGACTTAAGTAGATGTTCCACACCTCCGGCTAGCGGATAGCTCAGTGGTTAGAGAGTGGTAGAGAGAGGGAGTATGCTTTCAGTCACAAGGCTACATCGTTGTTTCATATATTTACACTATTTGAAAACCTCTAACCATACCAACATTTAAATTACATTTACTACACGCACATATCTCCTTTGAACGTACATATATTCCTAACCCTTATCCTTAACTTATTCTCGAAATGCTTTGCCTTACTATTCGCCCTATCTTATAGCAAATACGGCTTCCACTTCTCGCATCGCACGCATCATCGTAAATTTTCGTTCATAACGTTTTGCCTTTCTTTCCTCGCTAGCCTGAATTTTATCCATTGCCTCTCGTCCTTTATACATTTACTCTTGCCTGCCCTTCGCACATCATCAGCTAACAAAATTTACATTTCCTTTTTATTCCCTAATAATACTTATTCTACCCCTTCCCCCAACTTTCTCCTCTCTCTATTCCTTCTATTTCCTTTCACATTCCCTCAACCATTTCACCACCTCTAATCACCCCCACTTTCCTCTTTTCATGCAGAATCTTTCTCATTGTCATGCTTCCTTCTTCTATCTTATCA
Source organism: Melikaiella ostensackeni (assembly GCA_032362435.1). Classification (NCBI taxonomy): domain Eukaryota; kingdom Metazoa; phylum Arthropoda; class Insecta; order Hymenoptera; family Cynipidae; genus Melikaiella; species Melikaiella ostensackeni. Next base: position 22,613,262 of record JAUMHM010000079.1, read on the forward strand.
CAGTCTTCCAGCTAATGTTTTAAAGTTCCTTTACCTACTTCAGTATTTGTTCCACTCTTCCGTATCAACAAAACTCACCCTCCAGATTACTTTTTGCCATCCTCTTTCCCCCTTTCTCTTCAAATATTTTCGTATTCCACACCTATACAAGTACCTTTCTCTTTTTTTCATTACATGATCCTCACCTCTTCCATTTTCTCTTTCCTTCAAGCTTCTTCAATACCATATACCATGGCGTCCATCTGTCTTATCCCAGCGTCCACTCAATATATCTTTCATGCAACTTTTCTACCTCCTTATATTCTTTCTAACCCCATATCTTTACTGCATACATTAGTCACTCAGTACTGGCGTCTAAAACATTTTCATTCTTTTCTTGTAGTCTTCTTTGAATAATTTTTCCCCCATACCCCATACCTTTTTCATCACTATATCTGCTCTCTTAACTTTTTCTTTGATGTGATCGCTTACATTCCCATTTTTCCTAAAAAAAAAAAATCCTATGTACGTAAGCTCATTGACTTCCTCAATCCTTTCCCCCCCTCCAGTTCCAAACCATCGTCCCTGTAATGCTACTTCTATTTCGACCGACAACGAATTCCCTTGACTTGGCGACATTTAATACATTTATTGTATTGGCTATTTTTTTTTTATTTCATTTAATGTATTGTACTGGCTACATTTATTCATCAATCCTATATTTATTTCTCAATTCCTCATCACTTCCAACAACTTTTTTCTCTCTACCGATGGGAAGGCTGCCTTTAAGTCAACAAAGAAGACGCATACTTTTCCTCCTTTTTTCTCCAACTTCTTCTCTGCCACGTGTGGAAGAATATAAATGTTGTCTATTGTGTGTCTATCCACTCGGTTAACACCATTTCATTTGCCTAGTATGCTGTGATCAAGAACGTTATTCCCCAGTAATTTTTTACTTTCCCTTTTTCTCCTTTCTCAAGAATTCGTGCTATAGACCCCTTCCACCACTTCTCAGGCAATCCTTCACCTTGCCATACTCTTTTCACTACTTATTCTAACTTACTTCTAGTTTCCCTGCTACTGTCAATCCACGCCTCGTTTCCTAACCCGTCATTGCCTCCTGCTTTGCCCTTCTTTAATCTTTTAATCTGTGCTTCTATCTACTCATCCTACTGCTCCTTCTCCTTTCCTTCGAATTTGCTTCTCTGCCAATTATAAGTTTCCTTTCACTCGCGCCTTGAAACATGACTCAAAATACTCCCCCGATTCTATTATGTTAATATTATACCCAGTTCTCAATTTTATAAATAAACTTCTATGCCTCCTCTTCTGTTTTAATTCTACTTATTTTCTCCCATTAAGCTAACCTCAAAAGTTGGTACTACTGTAATTGACCCACAGCAAATATGTCAATTGTGAAATTTACGTGAAAAGGAGGACCTCCTACATATTCTTACAGTGTCCAATTTATTCGTCTTATCTTAAATGATCACAGACAACCGTAGTGCTTAACCAGTAAGAGTCGAATTCTTTTGTACATACACCTCTAATTTTCAGGCATATTTTACTTCGTTTATAGTGGCTCTCTCTTGCCATAGAAATTTTGTTTTCTTAAAGGCAATAAAGATACATACGTACATACATACTCATTTTCTCCTCTAACTCTCTTTTCTTCTTTTTCTCTTTCCGTTTATAGAACTCTTTATATTCCTTCCTGTCTGCGACATAATCTTTCATTTTCCTCCTCCTGCAATATTTATACTCTTTTTTAACGTCCCTTTTATTTTTCATACATTCATTGCTACACCAAACTTGTTTCCAATTTTTATCTTTTTCCGTACTATTCTTGAATTATCTGTGATTCTGGTGTTCTTGACCTTTTCTTTTATATTCTTCCATACTTCACTGAACTCTGTCTTCTCAAACTGTAACTTTTCTGTTGTATCTATATAATCTTTCTTTGCTTCCTCTGTTTCTGCCTTATTTTTTCTTGACTCCTTCCTCATTCTGCTTTCCAGATGAACCCGTATTGGGTGGTGATCTGATTCTACCCTAGCTTCTCTTTTCATTTTTCTTACACTCTCCCAACCCTCTATATTGGTGACTACGTAATCTATGACTGTGGATATGTTGTTTTTTATATATGTGAATTCCCCTTCTTCGTCTTCTTGGCATTGTTTAATTTCTGGCGGGTTGAATATTCTTAACCTCCTGAATGAGGTTTGGCGACTTGACCAATCTCTCCTCTACTAAGTCCTTCCAACGATTAGCCAACTCCCAGTGCTCTTTCGGCGTCAAATAGGGTCTCAACCATTACGGTCTCCTCCCGATACAACTTTGAACATGTTATACTAAAATCTAACTCAAGGGAAGAAAGCAGCTTGCATTACGCAGACGGGAAAAATAGATATATATAATATTTAATCTCTATGATGAGGATTAGCGACATTGCGGTAATAACTGTTCTTAGATTTCCTTATGGTACTTTCTCCCCCCCCCCAAAGGTAGATCGTAAAAAAACTATTAAAAAAAGAAAGAACGTATCCATTTATTACCTTCTCTACGAGATGTCTGCGCCTCATTCCTCCTCATCCGTTGGTTGGGGAATTACTCGGACAGCGACAGGGAAGAAAAGTATAACGACAGCATCAAAACAAAAACAAAGCAAAAAGAAAAATGGAAACGCAATATACAATATTAAAATACAATAAAGAGACGATCATAGTATTGGGAAGAGGGTATAATTAAGATCAACGATACGAGACGGAAGACGGGAAAAACCGACCTACCGCGGCTCGGCGACAACCCTACGGGCCTAACCGCGAAATATCCAATCAACCATAAAAAAAATTCGAGTGAAGGGAATGACTACCTCACAATAATTCTATAGAATACAAAAAAAAAATAAAAAGCAAGTCCTCAGAGTGACGCTCTTGTGAGGCTCTTCTCATCTGTCTCCGCTCGGCCAAAGAATTTTTGTCCACCATGTATATATTTTTCTTTGTTACGCCGTGGCGCGCATATGTTCGAATACCCCCCCCCCCCCAAAAAAAAAGAAAAATTTTAGTCGACTTCAGCTTACAAAGACAGATTACGAAGGTCAAAGATTACAATTTCCCGTTGCGCCGCTGCGCCATGTGGATTTTGTGGAGCTCCTCTTCCACCATCCGAGGATCCTCAATCAGCTCCAGGCCCGGAGTGGGGTCCGCCCTGCCGGACAGCACCAGGTCGGACCTCCAGAGTCGGCTGCTATTAGGACACGTCGCTTTCGTGTGCCCTCTCTTCCCGCAACCGTAACAATGCATCACCCCAGTGCCGAAGTCGGGGCAGTCCTGTCTCTTATGCCCCGGCTTCCGGCAGATGAAGCACCGCCACGGTATTGGACCAGAGTAGGGTTTTGGCTGCGACGCGCCATCAAGCAGACAACCCCGGCGGTCATCAAACTGGCGCCGTGATGCAAAGGGCCGGGTCTCCCTCGGGGCCCGGTACGGACGGACCACGGATGGTTTCCGAGGAAGCTCCGCTCTTCCCTCTTTCCCCGGTTCAGCAGTCGGTTCGAGAGGCCCCGGGCCGGGCTTCCCCTCAATAATTGGCCGCTGGGCCTGGCTGGCAGTCGGTTGTTCTATCGAGAGGATTAGTTCCTGGGTCACCCCCATCTACACCCGGGATCGGACGGATCGGCTTATACTCCTCCCCCCCCCCTGACGTTACGTAGAGGTACCTTAGTTCGGGGGGGATCGAAGGGTCATTCCTGTAGTAGACACCCTGAAACGATAGGGATTTGGATCTATAAATTGGACTGTAGTCTAGTCTGATGCTATAAAAGGCTTTGAATTCTTCACATGTTCCTTACCGATAAATCTACCCTTGAAATCTACGAGTGTAAAAACCACCGGAGATAGTCGACGTTTAATCTTAAAAGGACCCTCGAACCTTTGAAACAACTTGCCCGCGAGGTTATCTGCCTTTGATAGTTTTCGGTTTGGTCGAAGGACTAGGTCACCTACTCTAAAACTCCTATCGCGTTTCTTGGCGTTGTAGTATTTAGCTTGGGTTTCATAGGCTTTGTCAAAGTTTCGGCGAATTAAGTCTCGCAATCGATCCAACCTAGTAACTGTTTACCTCCATTCCTCGGGTTGGGGCTCATGATGTTGGTTGCCCAAATCGAGCGTCCTCCGCAGAGATCGATAGAGCTGAGTATAGGTGCACTGGTCAAGGCCGTTTTGAGAGAGTCAAACGATTCTTGTTGTTCCTCCCCCCACTGCCATTCAACGCCCTTTCTAAATAATCTCGTCAGTGGCTCAGTGACGGTTGCAAATTCCGGTATGAATCGCCGATACCATGAAGCCATTCCAATAAATCTGCGTGATTGCTTCACCGTTTTCGGAGCCGGATACGAGAGTATTGGTACCACTTTGTCTAGACCTACTTTAAGACCCTCTTTGTTAACCACAAATCCCAGATATTTCACTTCCGAACAACAGGATTCGCTTTTATCGGGATTTATCGTTAACCCTGCTTCAGCCACCCTAATGAGAACCTTTTCTAGCCACAATAAGTGTTCGTCAAAGGTTTCTGTGACCACGATAATATCATCGAGATAATTAAAGACATTTAGTCTCATGTCGGGGGTTATTATTCGATTTATCAACCTCTGGAAGGTCGCCGGGGCACCAGTCAGACCGAAAGGCATTCTCTTAAACTCGAAAAGTCCTCTACCCGGTACCGTAAAAGCCGTGTACTTTTGGCTAGCCTTCTCGAGGGGAATCTGGTTAAAAGTTACGCTCAGGTCAATTTTGGAGATATACCTTGCCGCTTTTAACTGCTTCAAAATATCGGTCATATACGGCAAGGGATATGCATCCTTTTTCGAGATTGCATTGATTTTACAAAAATCCAAGCAGAGTCTATACTTTCCCTCGGGCTTACGAGCCATAACTATTGGTGCTGACCATTCGCTATACGATTCCGTAATAATTCCTTCAACCAGTAACCTATCAACTTCCTCGTACATTGCTTCTTGCACTTTCGGAGAAACTATCCTATAGCGTTCTTTTATCGGAGGATGATCCTGAATATTAATAGTCTGCTTGATGAGATGATTCTCCCCTAAGGGGCCCTTGGGTTTCGGAGGAAGTTTAATTCTCAAAAACTCTTTCAAAACGTCCTCCTTCCTCTCAACCAAGTCAACTATTCCACTACACCCTTCTTCCTTAGCCAACCATTGTTTTAGAGGGTAATGTTTACCGTTAGAGTCGGGCATAAAAACCATCCTAGACTTCGAAGCGAATATCATGTCGAAATTTCCCTGATCATCTAGACCCAATATCAATTCCGTGTCCAGATTAGTGGCTACCCTAACTTCACATGTTCGCGTGATACCTTCAATAGTTATAGGTAATTTTACTTTCCCGATAATAACATCCGTTGAACCGTTGAATGTTCGAGCTGACCCGTTATCGATTAACGCGTCTACCGGAACAGAGTCGATTACAGCGGTCACATGTATCCTGTTGGCTATTTCGGTCGATTCTACTATCCCGCTAATCAATTCCGCCTCCGTTATTTCCTCTTGGATTACCTTAATTCTCTCAGTGTCCTTGGTAACCAAGTTATGAAGGCTGTGCTTAAAATCCATCAAGTCACATGCAGAACTAGGAGGTAAAATGTCGGGGTCTTGAGATCTGTGTACTTGAGCTTCTACTATTGATTCTTCGGCCAAAAACTCGCTAGCTACACTAATTTTATCGAAATCGCCACGTTCCGGTTGTTCCTCGTAATCTAAGTTTACTGGCATAAAATGTCCTTTAGGTTCTGAAAGGTCCGTCGAAATTGGTTTGAATCGTACCAATTCCGGGGACTAGAGTTTATTGTATTTCCCGCCAGTCTGATTTAACCCTTTTCCTCTTCAAATTAATTTCCCCTATATTTTTACCTGTAATCTGCCTCCTCCGTTCACTCTCGCTTCAATTATCCCTCTTCCAAAACCCTGCCCCCTTCAATATCCTTCTTTTACTATCCAACTGTCAATTTCCAAACCTAACCTTACTTTTCTATTCTAATGAATTCAACCCTTATTCAGCAATATTGTGGCCCATTCTTTTATTAAAGATGCTTCTTCTTACCTTATTTCTATTTCTATCCCGTTTTGTTTATCCAAAATTACACTGGAACCTCTATATACAGTCCCTCCGCTTAAGGCGTTCCTAGAATTACCGCCGGCTGCATTCGAGGATGAAGGGGTCCAAGGGACCCACAGGCGCTGTGAGCGCGACGAAGTTAAGCAGTTCTGTAGCCACAAAGCGGGCAGGTCGAACAATTACGTACATATTTCGCATTCATGTTTAAGTACATTCGGAAAATTCGGTTTCATTAATTAGGCCTAATGATTAAAAAGGTACATCTTTTATGCTTACAAAAATCAAAATTTGTACAGAATACAGTTACTTAATATTATGTATTCCTACTGGAAATGGTTCACTTGGCCCTGACTTTTTACGAGATAGAAATTCTTGGAAGAGATCCACGGCCATCGCAGGCCATACTCGAGACCGTCTCTAAATGGAGGTTGCAGTGTACATTCACTCACTGTACACTTCATCTATTCCTCAGCATTCTGTACGTGTATGAACAAAACACCAACTCACACATGCAACTCCTAAAATGTTTATTTATTAAATTCTCATGAAAATTTCTTTAAAATTATGTAAATATAACGTTTTTCAGCAGTTGTTTTCAATACAAAAATTCCCTTTTTCGGACGTTTATCTTGCGACTACAAGCAGCACCTCCAAGTCTATAATAATAATTATTATTATTATTATACCATTAAGCCAAATCCCTTCTGGGGTAAGCGTAACTCGTTCGGTTCTGGTCTCGTTTTACTACTGGGGATTAAGGAATTTGTATAGTCGATTTGGGTACGGAATGTTCAAGAGGAGAAGGAATAGGTTTTAGATCAATCTCAAAACATTGCTCCGACACTAGTCGCTTGGTCAATCTCTCTAGCAATCAACCCAGGTGAAGAGCCTTGCAATGGCATTATAATTACGGGAATAATTATAACAATCCACTGAGGAAATCTTTTCACGCGGGCCCATTAGTATCCCAAATCTTTCGTTTCAGGCATCACTCTTCTTCTTCTTATAAACAATTGCTTTCAATACATCCCTATCCTTACATACCTCTTTTGCTTCCGTTACATCCATGCATCGTTTAAAGTACGTTCCTTTATTTCTACATGACCAAACCATCTCAGCGAATTTCTTTCACTCTTGTCAAACAATGTTTTTTCTACACCACATTCTTTGAGAACCCACTCATTGCTGATTTTGTCCATTAGCTTTTTACCACACCTATTCCACAGGAAGTGCATACCAACCGTGTTCACTTTGCTCTTATCATTTTCTTGATACGTCCAGTTGTATATTGCAATTTTAGCTTTATTCATTAAATTTTTAGTTCTAGTAATATCTTGTACACTGCCGATAATCTTTCTACCCTCGTTTATATGTCTAGATATATCTGCATCAATCATTCCGTCAGCAGTAAATAAGCTTCCGAGATACACCACCTTATCAACTTGTTCTATCCTCTCTTCGTGTAAGGCAATGTTGCATACTATTTTCTCACTCCTTCTTTCAAAATCGATAAATTTTGTTTTATTTGCGTTAATCTTCAGATCCATACTCTTCATGCTGGTGTCCAGTCTGCTCATCATTCTCTGAAAATTTTCGGCTGATTCCGCCATAACAATCTCATCATCTGCAAACGCCAGTCCTCGCACTTTCACTGTCCTAAGATCAACACCTGCTTCGTCTAAGAGAGCCATTCTTAAACATTTGTTCATTAAATATATTGAACAACTAGGAGGACATAACGCAGCCTTGCCTAACGCCCTGCTTAATATCAAACCAATCGCTCAGTTGTCCATTCACTCTTACTCACTTGACTACTATTGTATATTGCTTTTATTGCTCTTAGAAGCCAACTATTCACTCCATACTCTTCCAGGACTTCCCAAAGTTTAGATCTATCCATCTTATCGAAAGCTTTTTTCATATCAACAAATGCACAGAAAACTCTTCTGTTTACTCTCAAACTCTTTTCTATGATCTGTCTCAAGCTTCATATCTGATCCGCACATGATCTCCCTGGCATAAATCCACATTGAACTTCCCAGATCCTTTCTTTAGTTATTCCCAGGACCTTCTCAATCAGTATTTTGGTAAATATTTTTCCCACGGTACTTAGTAGGCTAATCGCTCTATAATTAACACAGTCGCCCTTATCACCCTTTTCCTTGTAGGTTGGGACGATAATCGCCTTTTTCCAATCATTTGGAACTTACCATGCACATCAGTAATAAATATTTCGCAAGCCGCTTCAGAAATCCGATATTTGTTTTCCAGAAAATAAAATAAACATCATCTTATCCCTTCCGCCATGTGCAGTTTGAATATGGGCTTCCATTAACTTGTCGTAACAATCTTGAATCGCAAGCACATAAATTAGTGCATCATTTTCGTTTTTTCGCCTTAGAGTCACAAAATATTCACTTCTGATTTTCAAATTTTCATGAAGCTTGCAATAGTGATAATAGGAGGAACTTCCTGTTGAATTCACTTCCTCAAATTCTTTTAGCAATTTCATTACACTTTCCAAAAGTTTTCTATCCCACACAGAACTTTTGCTTTCCTGCTTCTTGTGAAATTCTCCAAATTTTTCTTCGAATTCATTTCGACTTACAACATTTTCGTTCATTTCATTCGTCTACCACTCGGCACCACAGTAGGGTACAAGAGAAAAGATAACACATAACCCACAAATGCCGTGTTGGCGTGAAAAGAAAATGGCTTACTAACCACTTGAAGGCAGTTGCAGTTGCGCCTGGAAGGTTCTGCACTATCGATGGTACATCACAAGGAGACATTAGTCAACAATTTATCCCGTACGATGACGCTGTATAACGTAAAAAAGCCGTCCCATTAGCGGGCAGAAAGTACTTTTTGTCTGCTCCTTTAGGAAGAAAAAAATTTAATTGGGGATGTGCGCATGCGCCAAAATTGCTTTAACCCCCATGGGTCGCAAGCGGCCGCTTTCCTCTCGCTCGCTAGTCAGGACGTTAGACGGAAAAATCTTGCATTTTGTGATAATATCATGAAACTTTTTATAGGTGTTTTAGAGCACCTATGAAGTTGATTTAGAGCTGTAGCCATTTTGGGCCTCCATACAGGGGCCTTATATTACAACTTATGATAAACAAGTTAATAAATATCAACCTTACGCTAAAAATAACTACACATGTGAATTCTACATGAAAAATTACTACAGAAGCATGTTTTACGTGTTCACTTTCTTTTTCAAGTTAGTTATTACAAAATAATAAACAATTGGATTTGTGCCTATATCCGCTTCAGTCTATGGTATAACCAATTGGGATATCAAAAAAGTTACTACTGGAATTCTAGTAGCGCTACCAGCAATGATTTGTATCGTAAAATGTTGGTTGCAAAATTTTGTTGGAAGAATTTTTTAATTACAAATTACCAAATATTAACCTGTTGCTAAAAACACACCGATGGATTCTATGAGAAAAAGTACTAAAGAAATATATGTTCAATTTCCATTTTCTTCTCCGAATTAATTATAAAAAAAATGATAACCATCGACTGAAGCGGGGACACGCACGAACCAGTTATTCATTATTGCTTTCTCATAGAGGAAGAAATATGTCTAATACAATGTTATAAGCAATTGTCAGGATGTGTGTGTGTGTGTGTGTGTGTGTCACACTTTCTTGTGAACACGATAAATTGAAGACAATTGCAGATAAATCAATGAAATTTAGAGGGCTTATTTTAACAACTAATATCTAAAAAGTGACGGAAGGATTTCTAAAAATAATTATCAAAATTTTTTTAGCACTTTATAATATTTAAAGAATGGGTTTCTTATAGTAAAATTTTTTCATTCACATAATTGAAAGTTGATTCAAGAATATAACAGATTCTTTGTCTTGAGATGAATCGATTGACCTATAATACTAATATATTTTATTGAAGATTAAGGAATCTATGATCATTCAAAATATATTGAAAATCAGTTTTATAGTAAAAATTTTTTCATTAACATAATTTAAAGTTGATGCAAAAACAGAAAAGACTCTTTAATTTGAGACGAATTGATTGACCTTCTTGTACTACATGGGCTGAAAAGTCTTCGGCCTGACACAGAGATGACGCCACAAACAAAAAATCTGTATGCTTGTCAT
>JAUMHM010000079.1:22625026-22638553 GCA_032362435.1 Melikaiella ostensackeni
AACAACCCAGAATATTCCATTTTTACCCCCCCCCCCCCCCCCCAATCAAATGCGTTACGTAATTTACAGATGGCCCCTAATAGAAAACTTTAAGTGTTTTGGGAATGGAGTAAATAGTAACCAATTTGGCAAACATTAATTTGTTGTCCATTAAGGGCGTTAAAAAAAAATAAGTCCGAATCTCAACTTGCATTTTCGATTTTTCTGTTCATTTTGTATTAAAAATGAACCACGTAGAAGGAGAAATAAATCAGATAATATTTAGAGGTCGCTTGTCGCGCATTTGTCTGTTTTTACAGAAAAATCAATTCTTCTTGAAAACGGCAAATCATAACGCAAAATTATACAGAATACAAAAATTGCGGCTTATTAAAATGAGTATTTTTTGTTCCTAATTTTTAATTTAATTATGCATATTTAAGGTAATACGCGAAGAAAGTTATTATAAAGAAGCATTCATCATTTATTACACTTGCTGGGAGGATGTCTTGAATACACATTCCAATTATTATTAGGTTTTTTAAAAGCAATTCATAGAAACATGTCGAACTAATATTTTTAAGAAACTGGTTTATATGAATTGTTTTTTTTAACAGCACAAAAATAATTTAAATGTATATTAAAGATCTCTCAGTAAATGGAATAGGTGATTAACGCTTCTTTCTAACAATTTTCTTTGCATATCTCCTTACGTATGCATAATTTAAAAAAAAAGATGAACAAATATACTCATTTTGATGAGCCAAATTTGTTAGATTATGTATAATTTTGCGTTATGATCGCCGTTATCGAAAAAAATTGATTTTTTTCGTGAAAATAGACAAATTCGCGACAAGCGCACTCTACATATTATCCGATTTATTTCTCATCCATGTGGTTCATTTTCAACTTAAGAGGAACAAAAAAAATTGAAAATGCAATTTGAGATCCGGACTTTTTTTAATACCCCTATTGTCCAATGAAATCTTCATGGGTGGAAAAAATGAAAACCGTATTTTTTAAAAATAAAGATAAATTTAAGCTTAAAATGAATGATAAATTTAATTTTTGGTGGATGTAACCCCAATTCTTTAAAAATATGACATGGTGGATCATTTCTGAGGATCTGTGTTAAGTAGATCCTAATTAATACTTACAATAAACTTTTTTATGATGCATGAAAAAGTACAGTCTCTTAATTATTTCCCTCCATTTATGAACTTGGAGAGACTCTTCAGGTAAGAAGAAAGTCTTGATAGCATTATTAGGCAACTTAATGACATTCGATTATACTGTCCTACAAAAATTACCCTTTCTTTTGTCTCCGGAATGTTTCTGGTGATTTTTTATAGATTTTTGGACGCTGATTGGTTAAAAATGTAACTTCTTGGTAGAAAATTAAACTTTTTCGGGTAAGAATTCAACTGGTTTGGTAGAATATTCTATTTGGTTGGAAATGAACTTTTTTGTTGAAAATTCATAGCTTTAGATTCAGAACTTAACTGTTTCGCATAATATTCTTCTTGTCTTGAAATTTTAATAGTTTAGTAGAAAATTCAACTATTTGGATGGAAATTTACGTGTTTGGTTCAAAATCAATTTTCTTCTTGAAAGTTCCTATTTTCGCGTTGAAATTTCAACTCTTTTGCTGAAAATTCATCTTTTTGGTATAAAAGTTCATCTCTTTTGGTAGAAATTTCATCTTTTTTGGTTCAAAATGCAACTGTTTGATTGAAAATTAATCTGTTTTGGCTAATTATTCAACTATGTTGTTGAAGTATGAACTATTTGATTTAAAATTAACTTTTTTGTTGAAAATTCATTTTTTCGAGTTCAAAATTCAACTGTTTTGCAGAAAATTTGTCTTTTTGGTTTGAAAATTTAACAATGTGATGAATTCAACAATCGTTGTTATTCAATTTTTAAATATTTTTTAAAAAATTTAACACGCTCGAAAAAATTCCCAGACAAATCCAGGTTTTCCAGGTGAGTAAACACCCTGAAATAGTGAGTAGGAGACTTGAATTTTGAAACCGTTGGGAATGGGGTTTTTAGTCGCGTCCTGCAGCACATGCATTAAGCACAGGTCTAAATGCATGGGCTACGGGGCGCGACTCAAAAACCCATTCCCAACATCTCCACATTCAAGTCTTCTACTAGGCATCCTTCAAAGCTGTAGTCGAAGGTTCAAGCTTCAATTAAAGCCGAAGTAGAAGGTTCTATTACCTCTTGTCCAATTTTTACAAAAACTCAAATATGGCTAAAAATGCGTTCTTCGATCCTTTAACCCCGTTTTTCTCAAAAATTGACGTGATGGAGAATTTTTGTTGCCGGATTCGGAATCAACGTCCAAAAATCTATTAAAAATGACCAGAAACATTCCGGAGACAAAATAGTGTGGGACAGAGTTATGATAGTATTAATGTGACTCACCTCACGGAGCTCTTTAATTTTTAGTCCGCCTTTTCCAATGATGCATCCTGCTTGACTCTGGTGAACCAGCATACGCACATCGATCTCGTCATTGCCATGCCTCGATCCATTCTGCAATTGCAAATATGCAGTGTTACTCACTTGGACAATTATAAAACTGTCAAGTACAGGCCTCAGACTCACTTCAGAGGTAAAAAATAGTGTCAATAGTCGCATAAATTTGGAAAAATATTAAAAATAATAGCATGAAATTATAAAAAAAATTAAACCTATAAATCGACTAAAATGCTTTTAAAAAACTCATAATGTGTAATATTGTTTCTTAAGGAAGAAATTAGATCAATACATATAGAAAAATATATAAAATAATAAACATTATTCAGTAAGTTAGTTAAGTTCTCTCCCTGGGGATCACCAGACCTTGCAGTCGCTGGGAGGGCTAAAGGGTCTAATCGGACAAGAGATCTGGAGAAGGTGAACTAGAGGGACAGTATCGCGAGAAGTGCCTGCTCTGGGGAACTGAAGGACTTTTGTCTGCTAGACTTGAACCAAGGAGTGATCCTTCCAGGGCGTACTTGCAAAGCTCTTTGAAATATAGATATCACAGCTCCCAAGCCATGATGTGATCGCCGTGTTAAGGGCGGTAAGGCACTAGGGTTACCAAATCCTTATACACAGAGGCACGTTCCCCTCAATTGAGACGGACACGACGAGGTCTAAAGGGAGATGTCGAAACGGGGACTTTGGGACACCAGGTAGATTCCCTTGGTATGTAGACCCTCAACCTGCAAGCAAGGCTCCACAGGGGGTTTTCTTTATTTCCCTTGCTACTCGTGGGTCCAATATGGATACCAGAAAAACAAAAAAAAACACCAACAATGAAGGCTCCATCTCGGGGTCTCCATCTAAACCACCACCAAAGGACAATGGCTCCACAGGGTTCGACCCCCACCCCCCGGCAGCGGTGGATAAGAATTATGACAACAGCTAAGTTTCCTTGGTTGAAAAGAAGATGCCCGGGCTCTCTGTTAAGAGGAAAAGCTGTACTGGTTCCCAAAAACAGAAAGCCTGACTCCAAAGGACCTGGACAAGCTGAGGTAGGAAATCTCAAAAGAGATTGACGCATTAACCCGCGAAAGGCACACCTGCAGATTCGACGTCATCCTCCTCTGCCCGGGGGGCCATCGTAGTGCAGGCTGCCGACATCTGGTTGAGGGATTGTCTGGTGGAAAGGGCACCAATGTTTAGGCTCAAAGAGGAACTAAATTTGGTGACCCAGGGGACTCAGTGCTTCCTAAGGTTCCGCAGAGTGATCGTACTGATTCCCCGAACCCCCGGGCAACCGACGGTAATTCTGGAGCGCTTAAGTCTCCAAAACCCCACTCTACAAACAGAGCCCTGAAGAATATATTCCAATAGGCAGGGGACTAGACCGACGGGGGTGGACTGGATTCTGGCTATAAATCTCCCTGAAAGTTTAATTAGAGCCCTCGCAGCTCTAGATTATATACCCTATCTAGGGGCGAGTAGGGTCTCCTTCAAGGTGACTCAGCAGTGCTCCGCAAGGGGTCCAGAAGTATTCAGAGATGCACCGAACTAGTCAATCAATGGCTGAGACGGAAATCTCAATGATGCAGACAGGCATAGCCATAATCCAAGAACCCTGGTTGTACAGGGGAAGGATTAAAAGCTTGGGAGGGTGCGGCTCCATGTATAAGGGGCCAAGCGAAAAAGCACTAAGGGCATGCATAGCCGTCAAGGGTATGGATTGAATCTTGATATCTAAGCTCTGCTCTAAGGATCTCACTGTTATTAAGGTGAGGCTCCGGGGCGAGAGCGGAGAAAGATTAGAGGTGTTCATCGCCTCACATTACTTTCTAGACGCCGCTGTAAAGGACCCTCTGTCTACGTAGGTCGAGGATCTCATTCAGCACTGCCAAGAGAATAAGATTCCTCTGCTGATGAGTTCTGACACAAACTCCCATTATATAGTGTGGGGGAGCACAAACATCAACGATTAGAGGAAGAGATTTACTTCCATACTTAGAGGGTACTGAGCTGGAGATCTTAAATCGAGGTAATACTCCCACATTCCAGGACAAAAACAGGAGTGAGGTTCTCGATCTGACTCTATGCTCGGAAGAACTGAGGAGCAAGATAGTGGGCTGGAAAGTCTCCAATGAGGAGTCTCTCGGACCACGAATATATCTTGTTTCAGTTGGCCCTAAGAAAACCTGCGGTTTCAAAATCGTAAACCCTAAGAGTACACTTTGGGACTCACACAAGGAGGAACTCAAAGGTAGGCTTGTGGATTTCCCACGAACTACGGTACCATAAATGAGTTAGAGCACACCGCGGAGCTTCTGCAGATGGCTCTGATCACATCATGTGAGAACAATTGCCCTACAAGTACTATCAAATCTAGAAAAGGGGCGGAGTGTTGGAATAGCTACCTAGAGAGGCTCCGTAAGAAGAACAGAACTTTTGTGAGGAAGCTAAAGGTATTCCGGAGACCGCGAAGCTTCACAAGATCCTGGCGAATGATCCGGAGGCTCGCCTTGAACTCATAAGGCTCGAAGATGGCCAATTTGCCGAAGAAGAAGAAACACTGAACCACCTGATGAAAGTTCACTTCCCAGATTTTCAGCGAACGCAAACCGACCAAGAGGAAAAGTGCTGGGGCCAATAGGGGACAAGCAAAGGCTGATTGGCATTTCACTTTAAAGGTTGTGAATATCAAGAAGATGGAATGGGCCATCGGGTCCTTCTACCCCTTTAAATCACCGGTGGCGGACAACATCTACCCAATGCTCTTACAAAAGGGGATGGACTGCGTCGTCCGTCCACTGAC
The DNA here is from genome assembly GCA_032362435.1 of Melikaiella ostensackeni. Lineage (NCBI taxonomy): Eukaryota > Metazoa > Arthropoda > Insecta > Hymenoptera > Cynipidae > Melikaiella > Melikaiella ostensackeni. The sequence goes on from JAUMHM010000079.1 coordinate 22,630,290, forward strand.
AAAACTATACAGGGCGAGCATTGCCCTTAAACACGAGACAACGGCATGGCAGAACGGCAGAGTAGTCTCCATTCACAAACATAGGAAGGAGGGCTGCACGGCTGCCTAAAATTTCAGGCCGATCAGTTTATCGTCCTTCATTCTGAAGACGTTAGAGAAACTGGTCAAGAGATGCATCAGGGACGAGGTGCTCTTAGCTCCCCTCCTTCTGGCAAAGGGCAAAAAGTCTTCTATCGGGCTGCTCTGTAGAACGAAACAAAATTGGAGCAGTAGCTTGAACAAGAGGGATATATTGTAAGCACCTTCCTGGATACAGAGAGTGCCTTCAGCAATGCCCTCCTCCCAAGCCATCTGCCAGGAGGCTTCAGGGTGCGGCGTGCCAGGCCAGCTAGTAAGATGGACGATAGGAAGCATGCTATGCCGGAGTCGTCTTCAAAACAGATGGGGTAAAGGCCTAGTTAGGGAAGTAGCATCGCGAGGATGCCCACAGGAGGGTGTTTTGTCACCCCTCCTGTGGTGCATTGTGGTCGACGATCTCCGTCATAGGCTAAATTTGAAAGGGTATTATACCCAGGGATACGCGGATGACTTTGTAATCCTAATTAGGGGGGCTCATCTGGAAACATTGATGGATCTTACAAGGTCAGTGCTGCGCATCGTAGAGCTCTGGTGCGACAGCTCGGGGCTCTCGGTAAATCCGGAAATAACCAGCTTGGTCATTTTTACGAGAAATTACAAAGTGCCGAAGGCCGACGCTCCTGCATTCTGTGGCAGGAGGCTCATGATCTCAGATTCAGTTAAATATCTGGGAGAAATCCTGGATAGTAAACTGAACTGGGCGAAGCACCTGGAGACGCAATGCAGAAAGTTCCTCACGACTTTTTGAATGTGCAGAACAGACTTTGGTCTGACATGGGGTTCAAGGCCTAAAACGATTGCAAGGCTCTACTCCGCCGTCCTTAAACCAAGGCTTCTATACGCAACTGTGGTCTGGTGACCACAGGCGAAACTTAAAACGATACAGAATAGACTGCGCCGATTACAAACGCTAGTGTTCGGGGGTGTGACGGGAGCAATAAGGACTACGCCCAAAGCGGCTCTGTGAAGAGTCCCTACACGTTGCGATAACCGCCGGGCCGGCTCGGGAGATGGGCCGCCTCGCAAGAGCAGATAGATTGACTCGGTAGACTAAACACACTAAACACACCAAACAAGGACGTTTGGAAAACAAATAACAACCCGCTCCTCCAAGGGGAAATCTGGTACACGGATGGCTCCAAAGGAGAAGTGGGGTCAGGTTCAGGAATCTACGACAGCGCAGCAAGGAGGATGAGGATCCCACTTGAGTGACATGTCACCGTCTTTCAGGCGGAGGTCCTGGCCGTCCTCAGTTGCGCTGAGGCACTTATAGTGGAAGACGCGGCTGGCAAGCAGATTACAATTTACTCAGATAGCTAAGCGACATTAACTGCAGTTAGAAACCCGGATATATCATCAGAGCTGGTTTGGTCATGCAAAGGGGCATTAAACCAACTGGCAGAAAAGAATAATGTGACCCTCATATGGGTTCCTGGTCACACGGGGACAACGAAAAAGCGGACCAGCTGGCAAAGAGCGGTGCTGCAAGTGAATACGTGGGCCCGGAACCAGTACTGGGACTAGCGTCTTGCTGCATCGGGATGGCCATCAAAAGCTGGATCCGAACCAAGCACCGAGAGTACTGGGAACAAACCCAGGGTTGCCGTCAGGCGAAAGCCATCCTGGGTTATACGTACAGGATGGACAGAGCCAGTGAAATACTGAGGTTACCCAAGAAAGATCTAAGGATAGCGGTTCAGATGCTCACAGGACACAACCACTTGACCTATAACAAGCACAAAATGGGACTAAATTCCACGGCAGACTGCAGGAGTTGCGGAAGAGATGACTAGACATCCCTACACGTCCTATGTCAATGCCCGGCACTAGCCAAGCTCAGGCAACAAACCCTTGAGGTTCATTTCATGGAAACCGAGGAAATTACAACGTAAACAGAGGTCGACATACTGGGCCTTATCAAGAGGTCTGGAGCCGACCACTAGGAGCGAACTGTTAAGGGTATGGCACAGTGGACTTTATAGCCTGAGCGCCAGGGGGAGTCCTTATCGCCCCCCCCCCCGCCCATAAACTAAACTAAACCATGTTAGTTAAGTTACATCTTTGGTAATTTTTTTATCGGATTTAATTGAGGGACCGGATGCAATAAGGACACATAAAATCATACCTTGTAAAAACGAAGTCCCCTGGAGGCTTTTGAAAAACTTTTCAAATTTAAATTTTTGAATTGAGGGTATGCTTCGTCTGATAGAGCGATCCGAATATGACAATGTTTGTTGACAAAAATGTTATCAACATTGAATAGTTTAGGAGCAGTACTGATTTTAGTTTATCACAGCGCTCGAGATTTCGCGTTTACTATATGCTCCCGGTCTTACTGCCGCATCGCAGTGTCACACTAGTGAGTTTTTGCTTTTAAAGACGATATTGCTTAAATTTTTTAGTGAATAAACATTCAACAAAAGTATCAAGTTTAATAAATTTAATTTAATAATTATATAATGTACGTAATTGCTACACCTGCGTAACTGCCGAAATATGCTTTATATTCGACAAGAAATATCGAGTCAGACTATCGATAAGAGAGGAGTGGGCTAACAGCGAGGTATATTTGCCTGGTGGTGGGGACAACTGATTTACAGATGACTCCAAGAACAAAGGGAAAGCCGGTGTCTATCGTAGGAGTGGAATGGGCTTCACAATCCCGATGGAATCCTACGCCACAGTTCTACAAACTGAGATTATGGTCATGCTCCAGTGTGCCTATAAGGCACAAGAGTGTGGTAATAGAAGAAATATTCGCACTTTATTAGACAGCAAGGCTGCTATAATGGCCCTGAATGGAACAACGACTACATTGATGATGAGTTTAATGAGTTTATGGATGTGTTCGAAAAATGAGATCATGAGTGTTATGTGAAATTATAGCTAAATTTAAATGCAAATATTAAAATTAGAATTATTCCTGTAAATTTACTTTGCTCAAAATTGGATTTGCGTAATTAAGAAATCATTTCCGGCTCACTTGAGATGTAAATTGGATTCATTTACTATTGCAATTGAGGGCCCGGATGCAATAAGGGGACGAGCGCTTGAAGACGCGATAAAGTATTGTCCAAACGTCTCGTGATATTCAAATTTTGAAGTTCAAAAAAATTAAAATTTAAAAAACATGGACTTTTAGAGAAGGACAAAACGGAACTTTTTCCTATTGGAAGTTTTTTCGTCCGATGAATATTTTTAATAATAAAAATGAAAAAGTGAGAAAGAAATTTCTCCAAATTCAATTATTGTTTAAAACATAAATCATCAAAACTCAGCCAAATATCATTGAAACTGTTCGAAATTTCGTACACGCACGCAATATACCCTAGCAATGCCTACAAAATGAAGAAAACAATGAAAACTCCCTATTGTTTGATAATAATTAACTGCAAATTGAGACAGATCGATAAGCACGTTTTTTTGGTTTCGGCGAAGAAAAGTATCGAGAAAACTTCAGAGTTGAAAGAACTTCCAGAGAGACATTTGTTCCTCACTATTAAAGCTAAATTTCTGGAAATTTTTAGATTGATTCATTGAAAATTGACGGAAATATCCATTATGTAAGAAAGCACGCGACGCCGTCTATGGTTGCAAGCGCTTCTTAACGTTCGTCTGTACTCTCGCTGGTACTCGCCTTTGTCTTGAAATTTTCGCTACGTAAAGGCCTCAGTGTCTCAAATTTTTTCGGACTGTGCAGGTTACTCTCTGATTTATTAGATCAAATTGAATAAATATTTTTTGTCCTATTATACTGTAAAACATTATAAATGAACATTTTCAGTTATTTTTAAGTTCGTGAAATATGTCAGAATTTCAAATAGGCCGAAAAAGAAAGAAAGTGGAAGAGGAATGTGACAAAAGATTGCAGGAACAAGGTAATGGAAGAATATCTTAATTTTATTTAAAAAATTTTAATTTATACAATTTTTAGAATTTTGTACTGTTGAATTATTCAATGAATTCTAAAATTTTTGTTGCGCATGTAAATTAAACTTCATTAAAGGTCCCCGGACGCACGGGGGGTAGCTTTTTTGGACCAAAATCGTATGACAATACAATTCTGATGTTTTTTGTTTAGAAATGACCGAAAGTCTCCCAAATATAACGAAAAACTTCGAATATTTCACCTGAACTAAAAAAAAAATTTGCTATTTAATAACAAACTTTAAACTGGTTTTTTTGTCTAACTTTTTAGTGATACCATTTTTTTTAAGACTTTCAAATTCATTAAAACAGGTCACAAATCAATGTAATAACTAATTGAAAAAATTTTCAAGCAGGTTACAGTAAGAACAAAAATTGTTTTCAATATTATAAACAAACGAATGAACAAAAGTCATTTTTGCGTGATTCGCAATGATTACAGATATTTTAAATCCTTAGCTTTTGTATAAGATATGGCAGATATTGATTTGCGATTACAATACGTTAAGAATAGCTGCTATTTAGCAATTATTCAAACAATTTTTGTAAACAAATGCACATTTCGACGATTTTTTCCTGAATAGGTTTAATTTTTTTTGCGGATTGAACTGAAAATGTCTTATTGCTAAAGACTCCTTGCTGTCATATTTTTCATAGTGTCAAAAACTGTTAATTACATAAAAAAAGAATTATAAACAAATACACATTTTGATTATTTTCTGATGAATAGGGTTCATTTTTTTGCGGAATCAACTGAAAATGTCTTGCCAAAGACTCCTTGCTGTCAATATGTCAGTACATTTCGAGTTGATTCCACAAAGACAATTAAGCCTATTCATGAAAAAATTGTAAAAATATGCATTTGTTCATAACAAAGAAAAGTGAAAACATAAAGCAGTGGATTTTCTATTAATTGGAGGGAAGGGGCAGGATTTCAAATGTTTAATAATTGAAAAGTCGCGTCTTTTATTGTCGAGTACCGGCGAGAGTACAGGCGAAGGTTAAGAAGCGCTTGAATCTGCTCACATTGCAATCGTAGACGGCGTCGCGTACTTCCTTACATAATGGATATTTCCGTCAATTTTCGATGAATCGATCAAAAAATTTTCAGAAATCTTCCTTCCATGGTGAGGAACAAATGTCTCACTGGAAGATCTTTCAACTCTGAAGTTTCCTGGATACTTTTCTTCGCTGAAACTACAAAAAAGTGCTTACCAACCAATCTCAATTTGCAATTAATTATTATTAAACAATAGGCAGTTTTAAATGTTTTCTACATTTTTTAGGCATTGCTAGGGTATACTGCATGTGTATGCTAAATTCCAAATAGTTTCAATAATATTTGGCAGAGTTTTGACGATTCATGTTTTAAAAAATACTTGATTCTCGAGAAATTTTTTTTCACTTTTTCATTTTTTTTTATTAAAAATATTCATCAGACAAAAAACTTCATATAGAAAAGAGTTTCGTCTTGTCCTTCTCTACAAGTTCATAATTTTAAAATTTTAATTTTTTGAATTTAAAAATTTGGATATCACAAGACGCTTGGACAATACTTTTTCGCGTTTTCGAGCGCTCGTCTCCTCATTGCATCCGAGCCCTCAATTATTGAATTTGAGAATTTCCTATATCCATTATTTCATTTATAAAAATTTTAAGTATGCATTTTGTCATACAAGATTCACAAACACATTCACTAAATTCAAACATAATAATTGAAGGTAACTTTTCTAGAATACATAAGTTATTGTACAAGAAGAAGAATGATTAAGAGGGGGCTGGAGACACCAGTGGGAATTCTGTTTCAGTGTGCGAGAGAGACAGAAATATGATAAGAACGCCTCCAAGGGCGAAGTTTGTCAGTAAAAAAAAATTCGACAGCCAATCATTGCAAGAATATTTTCAGAAAAAAAGGTACATAGCAAAAAAGTGTGAAAAAAACTTTTTGCAATAAAGTCAGCATCACGGGACAGTCAGCCCGGGTCACGCAAGGACTGGAAACCCGAACCCTTGCGGCGGCAGGAGGGGGGGGGGGGGGACGTGGCAGAATTACTAACAAAAAGTAGTGTACGCCAGAAGAAGAAGGTTTTATAAAATATACACCAAATGAAGAAAAATAATCAACAATTTAGCTTAACAGTCGGAAAAGTGACGAAATTTTGCGTCGAATGAACGTACATTCACCTAACATTTTCCATCTTATAAGATGATATTTCGTGAAATGTATGTAATAGGAGTCGACCCGGGCAAGTGCGATCAATTATTCAAGTTCAAATCTTTCTTTTGAAATATAATGAATTTTTAGTAATGACACGGTAAACTCTAAACACATTCTTTTCATCGGAAAATTGAACAAAAAAGTTGCAAAAATAAAAAGTCGCGAATGTAGTTGTAGCTTTCAAGTGTTTGCAACGTTTTAATCCATTTTCGGAAAACAAATTATCTTTGCAATTTTTTATGATAATAATGACTATTAATTTAAATTCATATTTTCTAGTTTTAAAATATTTTGTACAAATATTAATTGTTCGCAAAACAATGAACATTTTAGAATGTTAGTTGGATCACTTTGAAGTTAAATTCCCGTAAAATTTCTTTCTTACTTTTTTGTAAAACCATGCATTTTGAACTGAACATTTCCAAACATGTATTAATACTTGGAACAAAGTATGAAAATAATAAGTTTACAGGATATCATTGATGCTGTAGCAACCCATCCAATTTACGATTCATTCTGACACCAAACGCGTGAAAATTTTAGCAAATAATTGAGGCCGTTGATAAAAAAAGGGCTTATACGCCAAACAAATATTTTGAAAAAATTCTCTTTAAACTTTGTATTTAAGTACAACTTCTCGAAAAATAATGCAATCCATAAATTTATTTTTTTTTCAAGTTGTGGCAACACGTCCGCTACATGTTGCAAAATGTACATTGTGTTTGAAAACGATACTTGATTTTTTTTTAAGTTTGAAAAAAAATTGTGTATAAGCCTTTTTTCCATAAATGGGGTAAGACCGTAATAAACTGCTATTATTCATGTTTATGTTATGAAATATGATTATACATTGAACATACAAGTTTTCTAACATTCTTGAAATAAAAAATTGATTGAAAATTTTTTTTCCGACCGCCGTCAATTGTTCGCCTCAATTGTAAATTTGGGTAGCCAAGTCAGATATTTTGAAATGTTTAGAACAAAAACACTTCGAATCACTGTCTAAATAATTTCTTACGAATATTTTCGATACATTTTCAATAAATTATCAATAAAACCCCCCAACGTTATAATTAGTGATAATATAAAAGCAGCCTCTTTTTCCCATGAGAATTATGTCTATTCTCTGCCTAAAATATTTGTTTAAAAAATGTTTAATAGATAGGGCCAATCCATATGTTGCTTTTCAAGGGATTTCAGATGACACGTTTTTCACTGATGAAATTCAAAATTTTGTTGACAGAGTTATGGGTAACGTCCACCATTACATTGAAAAAATTGACAAAATGGCGGCGTTTTTTTCAAATCTAAAAACTCAATTTTCTCAAAAGACCGCAGATTTATTTTCTCCTGACTTTTTTTCGAATTGGTACTAATATGGTTAATACCTGTATACTGTAACCCTGGTGTTACATTCAGGGGCCTGTCTGTAGGCAAAGGGCAGAACATGTGAGAAAACATACAAAAAGCGTTGCCCGCAGACAGGATTATGTAATATTGCGCAAACGCGAGCGTTTCTCACTGAAAAGATCTTGGGTAGTGGGAGGCTGAACTAAGACAAAAGCGAAGGAGGTCCCAGTCATCGCCGCGGAGCGACAGTCCCGAACTTCCTGACAAAGGGCAAGGTTGGCGGAAGCATACTTGGACTTAGAGAGAGGTTCGCCTCGTCCCCTGGATCCATAACAGCTTTCGAACTTGTGAGGAGAACTTGGTTACTCTTCCTAAGTGTTTAGTTATCAACTTTTCTTAGTGGAGTGATATATTTCAGATTCAGAGCAGAGTTGCACTCTGTGCACTGGGTCGTAAGAGTATAAAGCTTATAAAATTGTAAAGAAGATGTTTTTTGAGTTGGCATTAGGGTCTAGAATTTTTTAAAATATTCTATTATGTATATATATATATATATATATATATATATATATATACATATTCATATATAAATCCATACACATATGTATAAAAATACACATATAGACATGTG
>JAUMHM010000079.1:22671085-22683222 GCA_032362435.1 Melikaiella ostensackeni
ATATTGTCAGCAATTATTGACTTGTAATAGGACGCGAGATTGTAGGTTGGACTGCCTATGAATGAAACAATTAGTCTAAGCTGCTTTGGGTCTTTGTGGATTTTTCTTAGTCCATAACATCTGGAAGGATTGGGGTTATTAGTTTTAAAGTGGCCGCTGTAGATATGGTTATATAATCCTTTGTATCCCAATATTTAACTAGTTCATTAACTTTGGTTTGGGTTTCATACGTAGGGTCTTTGGGCAAAAGTGCCACAGACGGTGTAGGTGCAGTAATTAAAAGAACTGCAGATTTTCTGTTGCTCATGAAGTAGATGTACCAAATCTCGATGCTCTAGTTCAGGTTCTTCAAGATAGAGTCAAAAGTGCTCATACTGAAGTCATTTTTCTTCCTGACATTGAAAAAATTGAAAAAATCCTTCTGAAAAAAATCGAAACATTCAAAGGCACAATGCATGCTCACCAATGGACATGGAAGAAAGGCGGAGATCTGTTACAATTGCGCTCCAGGATGAAGATGCTCTTATTTCAGTATTGGTCAACTGAATAAAAAAAGTCAAGAAATAAGTTTGTGCTTTAAAAAAAGGTCAAGAAAATAAATCCGTACTTTAGAGACATATTTATTTACAGGAAGAGTTTGAAGTTGATTCATTTATGTTTCTTAATTTGAATAAATTACAGTGTTTTTTAACAAAAATGTATGAATAATTATGAAATCCTTTCTTGAATCATAGAGTGGTTAGTACTAGGAAGTGCATTCGTCCAGCTTATCACTTTTGCATGCAGCGATCCAAAATATCGTAGGACAACCATCCGTATAAAAATAGAACTATTTTAAAATTATTAATCCGCCATATTGGATAAGCCATTTTGAGTTTAAAAATTCTATTATTATATTTGGATTCAGCGACCTAAAAACCTTAGGATGCCCATTTTTATAAAACGGTGACTGTTTTCTAATATTTCAGCCGCCATATTGGATGAGCTATCTTGAATTTTGAAATTCTGTTATAAAATTCGGATTCAGCGACCCAAAAAATTTCAGAATACTCATTTTTATAGAAATCGGTTCATGAATGCAAATTCTAAAAGACACCCGATAACTCTTTCAAAAAAATTGTTTTAAAAAATTCAAAAAAATATTTTTAAGCTTGGATATTTTAACAATTGCTTATTCTAGCACCAATGAACAGGCGTGATACAAGAAACCCATATCAGAATATTTTTGAAAAAAATCTTAAGATCAATAAACAATTTTTGGGCTTAAAATTATGTATCACATCGTAAATTTACTAAATAAAAAATAAGGCAATTATATTGTAAAATATGTATTTTTTTATTTGAAAATTTCCTGGGATGCAAATGTCTTGAAAAAGGTTATCAATTTACTTTTATAACGACAACAAATATAAGTATTTAAATAACAGCCTAGATTCGCCAGCTTATTTAGAAATCAGTGATGATTCACACAAAATTTTAAACTTTGTTAAACAAATTGAATTGCATTTTACGTAAATTTCTTTCTCAGTTATTAATCGATATTTTTTATTTTTTGTTACAGGTGAGATTCTCTCATTCGTCTTGACTGTCTTCAACGTCCTGGTAAAAAAATCAATTTTAAAAATATCAGAAGTACGAGGATGGTAGCCGAAATTTATTATAGTAAATTAAATTGAAATATTCAGCTAATGCCTAATTTTCAATTTGCTCTTTTCTGAAAACAAAAATTTATATGATTAATTTCTCTTCTATTTAAATTTTATTAAATGCAAGTTTTGTTTTAAATTCATTTTTAAATCAATTTAATGATGGAAAGGCTTGATAACTCAGACTAGTTTAATGGAAATGATAAATAAAAGCGAAAGTAACGTTATGAATGGAATTATAAATATACTTATCGAGAACAACGTTTCGCTATTTTAGCAGCATTAAACCTTTTCAAATTTCCAGTTGACCTGTTTTTCTAAGTCTGGTGCAACAATTGTTTAATCAATTATGTAAGTTTTAAAGAATTTTTTTCTAAAATTATGTTCGGAAAGTTCATGTAAAAATAAAACTTCTATGGCTCTTCAAATTTTTCATACAACGAAACGATTTCAACTTAGAGCGTTATAAATAATTGAATTTGCACTAAAATTGACATACTTTCGGCTGCATATCTCGACATCTATTGGACAGAGAAAATTTAAAAAAATGTAAATAATTTTTCAGGACACTTATTCCAAAAAGAAAAAAACAAATTTTGCGACAAAGCTAAAAATTTTGTTAATATATAAGTGTTAAAAATGGTCCTTTTTTAACAACTACGTGTACAATTTTTTGTGCTTCTTAATAAAATACTTAATGCACAAGTTCTGTGCTATAACTTTTCTAGGAAATCTTGGGGAAATCACCCTAATTACAAATACTTTTGTTACTTTGCAAAAATCTTAATCGTTTTTTCATTAATAACAATTTTTATAAACAAATACGTTTATTTGATATAGCTTTGGTTTTTAAATTTATTTCTCAAATTAGATAGGAAAGAAAAACTTTATCTCTTATATCTTTTATTTTAATTCAAATCATTTGTTAACTATGGCCTTATAAACAATTAATTGCAAAATAATCTTTGGTCAGTCTCAATTGCAATTTTACAGTTAAGATTTTCGATTTTTTTTTAGTTATTTATCTGTCAGCTTTCTAATAATCTTTCTCTTTATTACCACTCTAAAAAAAATCGTTCTGTTGTTAATAACGATTGTTACCACTCTAAAAACATCATTCTTTTGTTAATAACAATTTTTATCAACAAAAGCAAATTGCAAAATAAGCTTTGGTCTGTGTCAGCTGCAATTTTATAAAATTGCATACAGTTAAGATTTTCAATTTTATTTTTGGTTATTTATTTGTTAGCTTCCTAATAATATTCATCTCTGGCACCACTCTGAAAACTTTCTTTATTTTTCAATAACAAGTGTTAGCAACAAAAACCTGCATTTAACAATTACGTTTCTTAATATTTTATGTTTCTGCTTTCACACGAGAAAAGTCTTTTACGGTAATGCCTTATATCAGTGGTAACAGAGAGAAAGATTATTAGGAAGCTACCACATAAATAGAATTTTAAAAAAATCTCAACTGTGAAATTGTAGCTGGCGCAGATTAAAAATTATTTTGCAATTGTTTATATGGTCATAGTTAACAAATGGTTTGAATTAACATAAAATCTATAAGAGACAAAGTCTTTATTTTTCATCTAATTTGAGAAACACGTGTAAAACCGGAAGCTATATCAAATATACGTATTTGTTTAAAAGAAAACTTATTAACCACAAAAGCGATTGAGATTTATACAAAGTAATGAAAGTATTCGTATCAGGGTGATTTCCCTAAGATTTTTTATAAAAATATAGCATCGAACTTGTAAAAAAGTCTTTTATTAAGAAGTGCAAAAAAATCGCACCCGTAGTTGTTAAAAAAGGACCATTTTTAACACTTACATATTAACAAAACTTTTAGCTCCGTGAAAAAATTTGTTTTTCATTCGTGGAGCAAATGTCCTGAAAAATGGTCTACATTTTTTCGAAATTTCTCGGTTTAATAGGTGTTGAGATTTGCAGCCGCAAATATTTCAATTTTAGTGCAAATTCAATTGTTTATAACGCTCTAACTTGAAAACGGTTGGTTGTATGAAAAATTTGAAAAGACATAGAAGTGTTGTTTTCACATGAGCTTTCCGAACATAATTTTAGAAGAGAAATTTGTTCAAAACTAACGTAATTGATTTAAAAAAATTGTTTAAACCATTGTTGCGCTACATTTAGAAAAAGTAACCTTCATATTTATAATCAAGGAACTTTTGCGGACTTTTTAAAGCATATTTACTGAGGGGACCTTTTAGTGCATACAGAAGTGTTACAGGCTACTGGATTATTCCTTTCCTAACTCTTATCGGTTTTTTTTTATTTCTTTATAAATATCTGAAAGATCGAAATGAAATCTGATTTTCCCTGAAAAAATTTTTTGTGTACTAAAAAAGAACATTCAAAAAATTCACAAATCAAAAATAGACTTCGAGACTACCGACACAATAATAAGATAGTAAAATATTTTTATCCTCAAATATGAAATTCAATTTTAATTATATTTATTTATTATGCCTTAACTTATGTACATCCTTCTGGCAAGCTTATTTTATTTATAATAAGTGCCAGGATGACATTTTGATTATATTAACAGTATATTTGAAAAAAATGTACAGTAGACTAAAAAATATATTAAATATATTTAAGGGGGTCAGTCCCCCTAGAGCCCGAAAAAAGGTGCTTTTTCAAACAAACAAAAATTTCGGAGAATAAAACAGCATAGACAGTCAATCTTTCAAGTATAATTTAATTAATTTTTGAAAAATGTTTGAAAATAAAATTACACCAAAATGTTTAAAAATGGCGGAGGAAATTATGGTGCACTGGAATGCCTCGCCACCGAAGTAGTAGCACTGCGTACACGATAGCGTCCAGAATTCTCAACTGGAATAGAATTAATTTTTATTTAGTCAATTAGTTCACTTTTTTACTCTATATGAACCAAAAAAATCTATTGAAAACCGAACATCAAAAAAATTTACCACTGTTTCAACCAAAACTCTCATTTTTCGTGTAAAATTTGTTAATATTTGTGCTTATAAAAAATATCGAAAATTTATCAAGTTATTTATATTTATGGTTCATGTAGAATAGTTTCCAATACTCTACAAAACAAAAGTTGAACGAGGTCAACAGGTTCAATGGTTTTTGCGTAATTGTGTACGCAGTTTGCGAAAATATAGTTTGGAGAAAACATGCTTGAAAGTTTCAGTAAGATACTACAACTTTATAGAGACACAGTGATGAAATTTCAATCGGTTACTCCAGGTCCATATAACAACCCCTCAGCTTTTTCAAAAAACTCGTTGCATTTGTTCAACTAAATAAACGAATAAAAAAAATCGATTTTTTTCGGTCTGGAAGGACTCATCCCCTCAAAACCAAAAACATCTGTAAAAGTCATAAGATTGGAGAAAAATATAAAGTACGCAAGTACGCACTTTTGGGAACCTTATTTTTTGATAAGTACCAGGTTACCATTTTAATTAGTTGTCAAAATGAAGGCACCGGAATGTATATAAAACCTTTTGGCAAATTTATTTTTTGATAAGTACCAGGTTACCATTTTAATTAGTTGTAAGAAAGAAGGAACCTGAAAAAATTATTCCAAGATTTATGTAAACAGAACATAGGAAATGATGAAAATAGATCATAGTGCCATCGTCAGCCCTTTTCCTCTTTCTCTCTTTTTATCTCATGTTCTTTTTCACCTTTGACATCTTTTTAAGACATATTGGTTCTCGTATTTTTTTATTGCCCTTTTTTCCGAGCTTTTTTCAGTTTATTTATTGACGATATCGACCTGTTCAATATCTTTACAACCCTAAAGCTTTTTCAGCTTCCGAGCAATTAAATTTCTTGTACTCTCTCTTCTGTCATTGTGAGCACCATCTTTATATCCTGGTATTTCCTAATTTACGATATACCTTGAATTTGTTTACTTTTTATTTTAGCTTTGCTATTTTATGATTTTCATTACAATCCATTATTAAGACGAAAATTTATTGAAAAGTTCAGAAATGCGGGAAATTCGAAATTTAAAATGATTACATGTATCTATATTCATTTCTTTTTGCGAGCTCTGAATGAGTTTAGAAAATAATTTCTTAATTTCTAGTGTTTAATTAATCATCACTTAAATGAATTTAAATTGTTTTATTGAAATTATTCTGACATGAGTAATCATTCTTAATTCTTTTTGTGTCCTTTTCTCTTCTTCATTTTTGTTCTTGTATATAATCATTATAAAGGAATTCCCTGTCAGGATATTCTGTTGCTGATTTCGCCTGAGGGAATTCGACGTGAAAACAAAGACGTGCGATTCAACGATGCCATAAGCTCTTCTGTGCAACTCCTTTGAAATCTTGCAAGTAGACACTGAAAACAAATTGTCCTTTCGAGTAACAGGAATAGGATTGTTTTACTTTCTCATTTTGGATTTAATTGTAAGCGTGCTGCTGCTAAAGCTTGAATCCTTGATGTTTCAAAGTTTATTTCCAATCAGTTGTTTCATAAAATCTGACACTGTCCAAGTGAAAGTTGACTTTGAAAACTGGGAAATATTAAACTTGATTCTTATCTTTTGAAGCTCAGGGAAACTGGAAAGGGCGGGTTAGGTTCACCGAAATTCGGTGAGCGTAGACCAGATATTTTCGGTGTGCCTAGACACTTCGATTTGATTATTCGGAATTGTTATATAATTTAAAAATTTAATTGTGACATACATTCAGAGTTAGACTTTAAAAAATTTAATTTAAAGGTTTAAAAGTGTTTCGGTTTGTGATTTGAAAATTTGAATTTTGAAGGATTTTACATGTATTCTTAAAAAAAATTCATATCATTCAACGGCTAAATAATTAATAAATTTATAAGAACGTACTATTTTTGACTTTGTGAAAGAATTTTACCTAGAACTTGTTTAAAATTCAGTGAATTTAGTTCATCCAGAATTCAGTGAAATTAGTAAAAGGAAATTTATCAGAATTATCCTTTAATTCGGATATTCAAAGAAATTTATCATTAATTAACTGTCAATTCAGAAAATTTGTTTACTACTTATTCATGTTGAATTAAATTTAAAATCAATTTTTATTTCAGTATGAATTCAGTGGGATTAATTATATTCACCTTGAAATCAATTTAAATTCATCTTCAATTTCTTTTGAATTCAGTGATAATAATTCACAATAATTCAGCTTGAATGTGTCTTAAATTTTCTTGTGATTAACTTCAATTTACGTGAAATGCATTCGAATTCTTTTTATACATTTTGAATTGAATTTACGTCGAATTCTGTTTAAATTCCGTGAAATTCTTTGGAATTTTCCTTCAATTCACTGATATAATTCCCCTATTATATTCACTTTCAATTAAATTTTAAATAATTTTTTTTTTCATTGAAATTATTCGTCTACAATTAAATTCAAATCCCCTTGATTTCACCAAGAAATTAGTCGAATTTTTCTTGAATTCGCTTGTAAAATTGAATGCCGTGAAACAGGGCTAGCCGGGACAAGTTTGAAAAACCGGGCCACTCATAATCTTATATTTTATAATTTGATTTCTTTCTTCTGGATAAAAATCTAAAAGATTTTCGATTCCTTTCTGTAAAATAAATGTCAAACTTTATTTTAGAGGTTGTTTGCTCCAGTTTTGTCGAGCAGTTTTGATAAAAATAATATTTATATAAGGCTGTAATTTTCTGTATTTTGGTTAAGTCGTCATAATAAAATTATCCAAAATTTTAAGCGAGTTTAGATACTTTGTTTTGTCTGTAGAATGATTTTTACAAAAAGTTTCGAATTTGTAGGGGAAAGCGGGACATGTCAGAAATTATAGTACCCAAATTGGGATCGTCCCGTTTGATTAAATACTCCGATGAGCAGTTGCAAAATGCTATTTGTGAATATTTTTCCTATAGGAAACGTACAGGAAAATATCACCAGGATTTTTTAGTTTTGTGTCGTTATGCTTATAAGCATATATGTGAAGCAACACATATAAGGTTATGCTTTTACTGTAAATAAGCACGTATTTTTTTGTTGTTACTCATCATATTTCTTTAGTTTACTTTAAAATAACGGTAGAAGCTTTTAATTTATGATATTTTGCCGCGTGGTATTATAGAATAGATATTTTTGTCATTTTATTGAAAGTGGACGACTTAACCCCACATCAGGGGTAAAGACGGATACACTTTGGACTGCAATAACTAGTTACTTATCGCTGAATTAAATGTTTTAACTTCAGAATACGGAAGAGTAAGAGTAGGACATTATTCATTTAAATCATTAATATCTCGTTTTAATTCCTTCCGGTAATATATTGAGAAAAACCTAAAAAAATGTCCCGCTTAGCCTTATTCCTTAGGTAGAACTGGGAATTTCCGTAAAGAATTATAATTTTTTAGGGAAGGCAGTTTCCGTGATTTCTGAATTATAATAGAAAATGCTGTAAATAAATATAGTTCTGACTTGGAACAGGGAATTTTTGTAAATAAATGTGATTGTGATTCGGAACAGGAGATTTCTGTAGAGAATTATAATTTATACTTTAGAACAAGACATTTCCATAAAGAAATATTATTTAGACTTTAATACAGGGAATTTCCGAAAAGAATTATCATTTTCAATTTGCAACAGGGGATTTCTCTAAAGAATTATAATTGAGACTTCAGGATAGGAAATTTTCCTAAAGAATTATTGTTTGACTCTTAACAGAGAGTTTTTGACATGGAACGGGAATTTTTGAAAATAATTTTAATGTTGATTTAGAAGAAGGGAATTGATAAAAATGCCTGTAAATTCAGAATTAAAATTCCTTCACAAAATTTTCTGTTCCAAATCAGAATTGCAATTCTCATGACCAAAAATTATTTGGTGTTCCAACTCAGAATTATAATATTCTTTTCCAGAATTCCCTGTTCCAAATCAGAAATCTTTGACACTTTTAAAATGTTTAGAAATATCTTGAAGTCTTTAGAAATCATTTGAAATCATTCAAATCTTTTGAACTCTTTTAAATTACAATTGAGACTTTGGGACAGGGAATTTTCGTAAAGGAATATCATTTGACTTCCAAATCAGGATTGTAATTCTTTTGACCAACATTCCCTGTTGCACAGAAATCTTAGAAATCTTTTAAAATGTTTAGAAGTCTCTTGAAATCGTTTGGAGTCATTCAAGTCTTTTGAACTCTTTCAAATTGACCGAGAAAAATTAACAATTGACCGGAAGAAAATCGGGAAATAACCGGGAATATAAAATGACATGTCCGGTAGAGACCCTGATATTTCTTTATTCAAAGACATTTTTTTTATATAAAGAAGGCCTTTCTTTGATTGTATATCAGAGGAAATTTTTATGGATGCATGAAGATATCTAGAAAATGAGAATTCTCTCTGAATTCAAATTTTCGTGAAAATTTTCATTTTTCGTGAAAATTTTCATTTTTCATGGACTGAAATTTTAATTATACGTCCATGAAACTTCAAAAAATAATTCTACTGAAAAATCAGTGAATAACGACTGGACTTGACTGAAATCATTGACATTTCACTGATTCCCATGGGATTTTCCACTGAAATTTCCACCGATTCAAATTTAGAGAGTAGAAATCTCAATATATTGTATTTTAATAGAAATGTAGACTTCAGAAAAATTTATTTTTAAAGCTTAGATTTTAGCTTTTACAACTCCGATTAAACCCTATAAAAGTTCCACCGTATGGAGTAAAATATGTTTTCCAGTCGTAGTTTAAAAAAAACTCAGTATGGGTGGTATGGTCTAAAAATGATTTTTTACTATGGATTGATTAATTTTCACTCCATGTAGACAAAAATCAACTCTGATGTACGTATTCTATAAAAGTCGCACTGCAAATTTTTAACAGTGCATAATTTAAGGTTGAATTTATTGAGACAACGTATACGAGTCATACGACATGTTTAATATTAATGCGCATGATGCAGGCGAAAGGCGATCACAGGGAAACAGAAACATTTAAACTCGTATAGATGTTTATTTCAAAACTAACCTGAAAAGCTTAAGATATGTATATGATGTCCAATCCTTGAATAGGTTTAGTCGTTGACATATTCATTTACTTGGTTCATCTTCTACGAAAACTTTCGTTGAACTTGAACTATTTGATATTTACTGAGAAATATGTAATTGACTTATACATGCACGTTATGTACTTGCTGAACATTGCTTTTTTACACACATAATAAATTTCAGTGTTACCAACACAAAAAAGTTAGGTTACTGTTTACATCATAGTACGCGCGATACATTTGTGCCAACTTGCCAACCGTCAGAATGGCAGAATAGAAAATTCCCTCATGCATTTTGACAACATTAATCTTAACATTTAAAAAAATATATATTTCATCGACTATCTGTGAACCCTGAAACTTCGTTTACCAAATATGGGTTTATTATTTTTCATCCAGGAAGAAAACCCTTCTTTGTCGCAAATTGCATGAGAATAATGTTTCCAGGTTGTTAGTACAGATGTATAAACATTTTTAATGGTCCATTTTTTCTCAAATATTAGTTAAAAGTATTAAGAAAAATCAGTGCGAAGTATCAAAACCACATTTCATTCAAATTAAAGTTGAATACTAAAAGCAATTTAATATAACTTTTTTAAAAGACGGCAATGTAACAAAGTAATAGGTATTTAGTGATTATGACAGATTTTATTGAATAATTTGTTAGCTATTCCTTTTGATTATGTGTGGACGCCGAACATCTGTGGACACCTTTTCTCTACACAATTTCAAAATAGATAGCTATAGTCATATGTGGTGTAATGAGTTTAAGCATAACTGAATTTGCGCGAGGTTAGGGTGAACTTAATGCATGACACGATGCAAAGTTTCTTAGCCTCTACGATATAATGTTCACTGAAATCCCAAGTTTGGCACGTGCAGAACTCCCAACTTCTTGTAGGTACGCTCCCTTTAAGAAAGAACTCTCGAGGCGGAGATTTCCATTTTGTATTTTATAACAGAAATTTAAAAATCTAATCGCCTTTTCATCTGAAGTGTTTTAAGCTTAGCTGGAGCCTTTCGAAATAACCAAAGAACAAATAACAAAAGTAGGAAAAGAACTAAATATTGTTATCATAGATTAAATCTCCTTTTACACCTAAATTACATGATGAGTAACTATTTTATTTATAATTACAAAAGCAGATGTTCATGATGCTTTAACATTTTAGAAATGTGAATGTAATTTAAAGAGTGTATGAATTCTGATATAACATGTAAAAAACAAGACAGTTGGGCGAAAGTGCAATTATTAATTTTACAAACGATTAGTAATTTTCAGTTCTTTCAGCATTTTCCTCAAATTGGAAGGAAAACTAAACGGTGAAATGTTTAATGAAAAGTCACATAATTAATTTTGCAAAATTTTCAATTCCAAACAATGAGAAGAAGAGAAAATGATATTGAATAATACTTCCCATAAATAATATTATTAACATCAACAAAAATAGCATTAATGGAATAAAAGAAAAAGTTCGAATAATCCTTGAAAATAAATTTAAGAACTCATGGTAAACATGTGCCTTCTTTAATCTAATGTTGAATCCATCTTTATTGCGCTCTGTTTTTCACTTTAAGAATTTATAAATATACTTTTAAACCGAATTAAAAATATCCACAACATTTATGCAATTCATCGTGGACTGAATTTGGATTCTTAATTAAATTTTTTGTACTAAATACAAAACTTTCTTTCCCCAGACTTTTATCAAGAATTACAAGACTCGTTTGCATTTATTATTGAGAAAAAAGTTTTTTACTAAAATTCATTCAAGATTTGTTTTCTCCAGGAAACACACGTAGACCAAAAGAATAAGGCCAAATTTTCAAATTTGAATACTTGAATGAAAAACAGTATTGCTGTTCTACAACAATTTTTGTAATTATTACCGTAAGACAGGGCTGAGCGGGAAATGTTTTCAGATATTTCTCAATAAATTACATGAAGGAATTATAATTAGATGTTAATGCTTTAAATATATAATTTCTGACATTTTTTGGTATATCGTGAAGTTAAAACATTTAATTTAGCTATGAGTAACTAAGTTATTGCAATCCAAAGTGTGTCCGTCTTTACTCCTCAGCGTGGGGCTAAGATGTTCACTGTCAATAAAAAGGCAAGAACCGCTATTCTGTAATACCGAATCGCAAAGTATCATAAATTATAAGTTCCGGTTGTTATTTTAAAGTAAATTAAACTAATATGATGAGTAAAGTCTAAAAAATACGTACTTGTTTTCAGTAAGAGCATAACCTAATGTGTTGCTTCACGTCATAACCTTATAAGTATAAGAACACAACATAAGAAAATAATTGAGGAAATTCTGCCTGTTTGGACCTCGAGAATGGCATTTTTAAAATTGTCAATAGTACATTGTGCTACGAGTGGAGAAAATGGTCGATTGTGAATGAGCATTCGTTTGACTCGTGAGCGAAGCGAGCGCGGTAAGAATGCT
>JAUMHM010000079.1:22697340-22708511 GCA_032362435.1 Melikaiella ostensackeni
TCTTCACCTCTTCCCAGAATCCTTCATCTTTATTCATTAGCCCAGATACGTTCCAAAACGCTACTCTCACTTCTCCCGTTCTTTTTGTCTCTTCTCTTTCGCCATTATACCCCCTCCCTAATATTTCAAACACATAATTATTTTGAGTGATAGTTCCTTCAAATATCACTAGCAGGAAAATTTGTTGAATTCATTTCAAGGGTTATTTCAACATCCCTTGAACATTTAAACAAGGAAATCGATATTTCCTGAGGAGGAAAACTAACATATGTTTCTATTGTTTATTGTGAATGAATTTCCGATCCCAATAGTATGATCAAAAAATCTCCCGTGATTTTTCTATCTAGGAAGTGTCGATTTCCATGTTTTAATCTTTAAGGGATGCTAAAACACCCTTGAAATGAACTTAATGACTTTTTCTACTACGATATGTTTCTCTTGTTCATTGTGAATTAATTTTCTATCCCAATAGTATAATCAAAAAATCCACCGTGATTTAGATTTTTATAAAATGTTGATTTCCTTACTTGAATATTTGAGGGATGTTAAAACAATTCTTAGAATGAATTTAATGAATTTTTCTGCTGAGATATGTTTCTCTTTTTCACTGTGACTTGATTCTAGAAACCTAATAGTATAATCGGAAAATCTCTTGTGATTTTAGTTGTTAGGAAATGTCGATTTCCTTGTCTGAATCCTTAAAGAATATTAAAACAATCCTCAACATAAATTCAACGACTTTTCCTACTAAGGTATGTTTCTCTTGTTTATTGAAATTCAGTTTCTAATCACAGTAGTATAATTAAACAATCTCTCACGATTTTGCTCTTTAGAAAATGTCGATTTCCTTGTTTGAATCTGTAAGAGGTGTTAAAACAGCACTTAACATAAATTTAGCGACTTCGCCTGCTAGGATTTGTTTCTCACGTTTATTGTAAATTGATTTCGGAAGCTATTGGTATAATCAGAAATTCTCACACTATTGGTATAATCAAAAATTTTCCCGTGATTTTGGTTGTTAGGAAATATCGATTTTCTTGCTTGAGTGTTTAGAGGATGTTCAACCAACCTCTCATCACCCTGAATACAGCAAATCGTGAATCTGTCGAGTTCATGGGTACAATACTTTCGTTTCAGTGGGCCCGACCTACGAAAAAGCCGAGACATCTAGCCAAATTTGAGTAAAAAGTTTGAGAAGCATAACATTTCAACAAGAGACGAATTTGTCTATTGAAATACATCTGAAAATTGCAAATTTGATCATTTTTTGAAAAGAAATACGGTTTATTCTTTGATAATTTCATTTCGACTTATTGATCTGTAGATTTGAAATTACAAAAAGAATTTTAATTAGACATTTTGACAAATTACAAATGAACAATCCGTAATTTTTAGCGTTTTCAAATAGAATTCGTCTATAATAATTATATTACAGTGTCAAATTGTTCTTATATATTATTATAATTTCACTACGTTTCATTGAAATCGTACGACTGCTTGCAGATCCTGATATTCCTGACTCGTATCTACTGGTTCACAGTAAAAATGTTACTAATTCACGTTAATAAGGATTTTTTTCTAAAGCGAATTAGTAACAACTTTACTACTTTTATTTAGTCATTTTTGTTAGTTCCGGCCGAAGATTCCGTTTGACCATCCGCAAACCCAATATCTACACGAACCAATTGATTAATTGAATCCTATAGAAATATTTTTACCTCACTAAGAGAAGGTGGAAGCTTTTAAATAAGAGCATAAGAAAAATTCCCTGTGAAAAAGTAAGGCATTCTTTTTCCACGCCGAATTTCATTTATCAAAATTTTACTGTCAATAGTTTCCTATATCAAAAATTAGCAGAAATGCTTTTCAAAACAATTGATAAAAGACTTCGCACTATTTTATTAGGAAATTTTTACTATGAAGGATTTAGACATTGGAGAGTGTAGTTAACCATTCACATATTGATGATTAATATTTGTTTTCCTCAATGTATTCTCTAAATACGTACTGATTGATTTATTACCGAATTTATTACTTAATACTCGAATTTTGTGCACACTTGTTAATAGGTATTCCACTCATGGGGTAAAATTCGCCAAGTGTCCCCGCCTAAAATTTTGTTGTCGCCTATCTCATTAAAACTCAACCAGATTGTAGTGCTAGTGGACCTCTTCAAATTCTTTAAAGGGGGTGCACCTAGTACAACGGGTTGTCAAGATACAGGGGCCCAAATTTTCGATGAACCACCCCGACCGCTAACTTTCAATTGTACATATCTCCTGATACAGTTATCCAATTTAACTTTTTATGAGGGTTTTGGAAAGTACATTTAACGAAGCTTACAATGAAAATAATCACTTCACAACAACAAAATTATTTCACTTTGATTCCTCATTCTTAAAAACGTTTTTCTCCAAATGCGGCACTTTTGATTTTTTTTAATTAGGCTAGAACTCACGCTAACTAGCCAACTAGCCAACTAGCCACAGCGCAACTAGGCGTGCTATACTGTCTCAGTGGTTCGAGTACTCGATAAAAATGATTTTTTTTGTTTATAGTACGTGTAACAAATATTTCATTTTATTCTGATTTTTTGGTCGTTCCAGAACAATTCAGATATCTCGTGCCCGCAAAACCAATAGATTCCATCTGAAGTTATAACTTTCACCTAATTCGCAGTTGTTTTGTATGTCTTGTCATAATAAACAAGTAAGAAGTGAATTCTTTGACATTCGTAGCTAACACCATACGTATCATTCACTCCGACAACGGTTGCTTTCGCTTCGCTAAATCGTAGATTTGTCGCATTCATATCTCATTTTAGGCTTATTCAGTAATTGTGCTGGTCCTTTTTTTCATACTTACATCAACTGTAGTGGTTTGATTTTGTAAAACACATATAAAAATATTTCTTGGAGCAGTACTTTGACACAATAAGAAGACGAAGGAGCTTTTTTCACTGTTGTTGTGATCCTTCTTTAAGAAAAATCATAAGGTCACATCTGATCTAAAACCAATTTCTGTAAAGTTGCGAGAAAAGTACCCTAGCATATCAACTGACTCAAAAAAATGTGGATCGTGCTGAAAAGAGATGTCTGAATTTTTCCTATTTTTTCGATTGATTATTAAAGTAGATCCCATGCTTGAAGATGAAGATGCCCTCATTTCCAACAACAATGCATCCTTATTTGAGAGCGACATATTATTTGGAAGAGAAGATGAGAGATTATTTAAAAGAGATTATCCTATAAATGATGAGAGTTTTAATTCTCTATCAATATCCAAATCTAAAAGATTTACAAATCATTGTAGCAATGAACAGCATGAGTCGGCAATGGAGATTCTTCAACAAATCAAGGAAAAATTCAGAAACTCTTCCAGTAATTCAGGAAAAGTTTTACTTTTGACACTTGCACCAAACTCTTGGGGTCACAGGAGATTGGTTACAGAATTCGGGGTTTCTGAACGCCAAACTCGAAAAGCGAAACAACTGGTAGCAGAAAATAGTATTTTAACATCTCATAATTCGGAAAAGGTAGAGCTTTAGCCCATGAAACAGGGAGTTTGGTTAAAGATTTCTACCTTGATGACGAAAATGGTCGTATGATGCCCGGAAAGAAAGATTTCGTCAAAATGCACTTCAAATTGTTAGAGGCGAAAAGATTAATACCAAAATACTCCCCAGAACGTGAGAGGCAAGAGGACTCACATAGAAAAAGCACTCCGAAATGTCAAAGGCAAGGAGACTCACATCAAAAAGCACCCCAAATTGTTGGAGGTGAAGAGATTAACACCAGAAAAACTCCCCAGAACGTGAGGCTAGGGGACTCACATAGAAAAAGCACCCCGAAATTTCAAACGCACATTTTATAAAGAAATGTATTGCCAGTGCCGCTGTAAGCGCGAGCTTCACATATGAAATCAGACGGCACATTATTTAAAAAAAACTTAAAGGTTTGCGTAATTGAACCAAGCATAGATCGAGAGCTCAACATGAACTCTTAATTACTGAAAAAAAACCGGATTAGATTAAATAAACAGTTTTGAAGTTACGGGTATGGTGAAACTAGCTTCATGTGAACTCAGCACAAAAAACATTTTTATTAAAAATTGCAGAGCCCAAAATTTGGGCCTCAGTGTTATTTTCAGCCCTTAGTGAGCCCTCAATTTTGGCATGAAACCTAGATTGATAGCAGCACTGGCTTCGGAATTATAGGTGTGGCGGGGCTAGCTTCGCATATTAAACGAGACTGCGTATTGTTTTTCAAAAAACTGAAAGGACTGCGCGATCACGCCTAGCATGGATCGAGAGCCCTAAATGAGTCCTTAATTTCTGGAAAAAACCGGACTAGATTAAATAGACAATTCTGAAGTTACACGTATGGCGGGACTAGCTTCATGTACAGCCGGCGCAAAGGCTATTTTTTATTTAAAATTGCAGAGCCCAAAATTTGGACCTCAGGGTTATTTTCAGCACCTAATGATCCCTCAATTCTGGTATGAAACCTAGATTGATAGCAGCATTGGCTTCGGAATTATAGGCGTGGCGGGGCTAACTTCGCATATGAAACCAGACTGCGCATTGTTTTCTAAAACACTAAAAGGACAGCGTGGTCATGCCTAGCATGGATCGAGAGCCCTAAATGAGCCCTTAATTCACAAAAAAGATCGGAATAGATTGAGAGAACAATTTTGAAGTTACAGGTATGGCAGAGCTACATTCATGTTTAATAGGAATTGGTCGCACCCAACGTTGACTGGAATGACCTGTCAATGTTCAACACATGATTCGTGTGCATCAAGTGTACAAAATACATCTTCCTCGAGGGAGTTGAGTTCTAAATAATAATTGGTTGCCCCCCAATGGCTACTATGATGACCCCTGCCAGTGGTTGGTGGAACAACCCGTTATTGTACAACATCTTAAAAGTTCATCAGTTTCCAAAAATATATCTTTTTCGAGGAAGTTGAGTCCTGAATAATAATTGGTCGCACCCCAATGGTTACTATGTTGACCCCTCAATGTAAGACATTTTCCAAGTGCACCAGCCGTTCAAAATGAATCTTTCTCAAGAAAGTTAAATTCTAAATAATAATTAGTCGCACCTCTATGGTTACTATGATGAATCCTTATTGTACAACATCTTCCAGGTGCACTAGGTGTACAAAATACATCTGCCTCTAGGAAGTTGACTTCTACATAATAATTTGTCGTTTCCCAGTGGTTACTGGGACAACCCGTTATTGTACAGCATCCTTAAGATTCACCAGCTTTCAAAAATACATCTTCCTCGCGAAAGTTGAGTTCAAAATATAAATTGGTCGCACCCCAATGGTTATTATTATAACCCCTCATTGTAGAACATCTCCTAAGTGCACCAGGTCTACAAAATACATTTTCTTCGGGGAAATTGAGTTCCAAATAATGATTAGTCATTCCCCAATGGTCACTGGGAAGACCCTCCAATTTACAATATCCTTCGAGTGCATCAGGTATAAAAAGTATATATTCCTTGATGAAGTTGAGTTCTACATAGGGATTGGTCACATCCTAACGGTTGCTGGGACGATTTGTCATTTGACAGCATCTTCCGTGTGCACCAAGAGTAAAAAATACATCTTCCTCGAGAAAGTTCAGTGTTAAATAGTTCTTCATTTAAAAGTTAACTTCCTTCAGAGTATAACCAATCACTGTTCTAAAGCAAATTCCTTGAGGAAGGGGAACTTTTCACACCTGGTGCAAACGAAAGATATTGTACGATGACGGGCCATCTGACTATCGGTTGGGGTGCGACTAATTCCTACTTGAGAGTCAACTTGCTCGAGAAAGATGTATTTTCCACACTTCATGAACTTGGTAGATGATGCACAATAACGGGTTGTCCCCATAACCATTGGGATGCAGCCAATTCGTATTTAGAACACAAGTTCCTCAAGGAAGATGTATTTCGTACACCGGGTGCACTCGGAAGACGTTGTACAATGCGGGATCATCCCTGTAATCATTGGTGTGCGACCCATCTTTATTCAGAACTCAACCTCTCCGACGAAGATTTATTTTGCACACTTGGTGCACACAAAAGATGTGTTGTATAATGACGGGTCGTCCCAGTATCCATTGGGGAACGACTAATTCCTATTTGAGAGTCAACTACCTCGAGAAAAATATATTGTTTACACCTAGTGCAAACGGAATGTGTTTTGGGTCGACGGTAGGGACCTCCAAAAATCGACCAGGGGCAGGGGTGAAGGTAGGACAGCGTTTTCTCAGAATTTCTGGGGTCCATTACAGGCTGGAATTCGCAACCGGATAGTTAGTGGCTTAGCTGTGATTGACAAACACAAATCTTTATGTACCTGTGTCACTCCAACTATCATTACCTACAGTGTAAAAGAAAAATTCATGCTGATACGTCAGTCTTGTCTCAAGTTATAGTAAAACATAAACAAAAACGTTAATGCAAAATCAATTTTCGATGTAGCATTTTCGAGGTTTCACTTGGCTATGACTGACAAACGCATATCTTTATGTGCCTGTGTCACTCCGTTTCAACGTACAGAGAATATTGCCATTGACACCAGTGTTGAAGGTATTTAGTGTAATGTGCAATCACTTAACGTAAAAAGTGACAAAATCTTATATACAGCAAATTTTAAAGGTTTGAAGAATAAGGCAATGAAAAAACTTAATTTACTCATCTAATGCGATTTGAAAGTCTGTTTCTGGCATTAATTACTTTTTATAATCATAATGTTCATGTAGAAGTGATTAAGGAATCATCACAACTCAAGTGTGTGAATGGTAACTTTATTCATTAAAATGTCATATATTCTAACAGTAAGAAAATTCGAATAAATATCATTGAAACCAAATTTGACTTTTCTATTTGTTTGGTTAAGGATTGGTATGTAAGTAAAAACAATATATATATGTTTGAAAATAGTAAATTTCATTGTGAAAAAGCTCAATATTAGTACAAAGAGACTTGCATTACAAACTAGGCTTATCAATACAACTGCTGTGAGAATTGTCAAAACCTAGCCATTTTACTAATAGCTTATTTCCACATTTCTTGAGTAATTTTTCAACAAGATGAATATCTGGATGCCTAGCTTTGGCAAGTTCTTATTCATTAAAACTACCTGAAATAGCTTTATCTTGAAAAATCTTCATGTATATCCGTTACTGGTTCAGTATTTTTGACATTACTTAAAGTAAATACTTCAGTTGTCCAATTTGGTGTGCAGCCTTTCTCAAAACCATGCTAAAACTTACTAAAACGTACTTCATCTTCAATTTGAGTTTCGGTTTTTTGACTCTTTGTTTCACATTATAAGTTTTGTATACATCAAACAATAATTTAAAAAATTTTTTTTAGTAACATCTTTTAACTTATTTGATAGTCCAATGCTTGGTATCGTTTTAAGACAGAAATAAATCTTTCAAAATATCTAACCACTTATAATTACCCTGCAAGCTAAATTGCATCCACATTTTATTTTTCGAAGTACGATTGAATCTCTCGCAAATCGATGCTTTCAAATTACCAAATTTTTAGTACAAATTCATTTTATATCGCTTCATAAAATTTCCAAAATGCGGGTTGTAAGATTCTTTGCCTCTATTAACATGCAAGTTTTTTGGCACACGGCCTTTATCGAGTACACATTCAATAGCTGCAGTTACATCTTCGCTCTTCTTGGATTCAACAGGAACAGCTCAAGCAAATTTTGAAAATGCACCAATTACAGTTAAGATGTTCTTGTATCCTTTGTTTTCTCTTTTATTTGGTTGAATTTCAACAAGATCAGCTTGCCGAGTCTCATCAATGTCACTGATAATAAAGTGTCGACATTGGTAATTTCTTCTAGCTGGCTCGTGCAGCTGTTTCGTCAACTGTAGCTCTTCAGTGGCCATTTCTGAGTGCATTCAGTCTGAAGTCTAACTGACCAATAAGCTGTGAATTGCGATACACCAGTTCTTGATTTGATTGAGCATCAGTTTTCAATTCTTTGAATAGTTCATCTGTGGAATTTTCCAAAGTTTCAACCATCATATTATTGTGAACTATTTCGGTTTGTAAGGAAGCTATAACATCATAGACTGTCTGAAGTTCATGTTGCATCATATGTTGTACAATATTCAAATTTACAGCATCATTTTGCTCTTGAGCTTCATCCACACAACACAGCCTTTTGTTGTTATATCATAATGTCCTTAATTTGTGACTTCAAAGCCAATTCCAGGGGACCACGACTTATACTTTCTGCTCGCTTGAAATGACGTCCGAATACATCGATACTCGTTTCGCAAATGATGACAATCTGGACAAAACATGCCATAATATATAATTCCAGTTTCTTGTAGTTCATCAACTATTGACATAATTTCCTTCGTGTGACTTGGATATCCAGCTACTTGTGACGCTGACAATAAGCGTCGTCAATCCACCAATTCTTTCGGGTCATCCCAGTAAACGTGAGTCAATTGATTTCCTTTTCTAGCGATCATGTGTTGTGAGATATTACGTTTACCTGATGAGCTTCGCTTTTTACTTCGCCTATCTGTATTTTTTGATGGAATTGAATTCTTGCAATTATTATTTCTCTGAATTTTTTATATTTAGAGGCTTGACTGTCACAAACTTCACCATCTGGACTATAATGGTTTTCATAGGCGTTTGTTGTAACAATAATTTGTTTATGATTTTCGAGGTCATCGGAACTTATAGAGGACTCTTCGGGTACTTTTCCAAATGAAAGTTCAAGTCTTTTAATGTTTCATTTTGATGACAAACTCTTATTCATTTTTTCAAAGACGGAAAAAGTCAGACAAATTGTTAAAAATTGAAAATGTAATGCGTTACTTCTGGTGGCCTATATGAAACTGATGTCTTAAAAGTCTTTCGGGTAGTTTTTTAATCAGGTAGGACAACAAATGAGTTTCTACTTTAATGACAAACTCTCATCTATGTTTGAGGAGGCCAAATCTCGGCAAAGTTGCGAATCATTATCACTTCTCCTGTATTTCTGAAAATAATGCATCAATTCCAGTGGCATGATTAACATTGATGTTTTAAAAGTTTTTTGATTAGGGAAGACAACAGATAAGATTTTACAAAAAACTCTTATTTTTTTTTAACAAGCCAAATAATCGCAACGTTGCTAATCATTATATCTTCTCCTGAATTTCTGTAAATCATGCACGAATTCCAGTGACATGATTGGAATTGATGTTTTGAAAGTTTTTTGTGCAGATTTCAAAGTAGGAAAGGCAACAGACAGTCGCATGATTAAAATTTATGTGTCAAACGTTTCGTTGGTAGGTTTTCGATCAGGAAAGACAACAGACAAAGTTGCGCTGTAACAAAAAACTCTTATCTATCTTTCAAAAATTAATGAATTTTGATGTGTCGTAGATAAAATCACTATCCGGAATCGCTTTCTGCTGATAATTCTGCATTCGCGCTTTTGTTTGGACGCAGCACTTTTGCGGGTTTCTGTTTATTTACTCATAAAAGCTCGGAAAAATCGACCTGTTAAACCTCATTTTCCATAGACAAGTGCCTTAAGGTCAATTCAATAAGATATCAATTTCTAACCCGCCTCAAAAACCGTTCCCAAAGTGTAACATACCGTAGTATATCGTCACATATTGTTTACCAATTTTTTTAGTACTTTTTTTTATCAGACAACTCAATTCCAAGGGTTGTGTTTTAATGCCCAGGTTTTATCTATTTTCTAAAGAGCCTAAATATCCGAAATGTTATTAACTGTAGGAAAATATTAGAGTTTGGATAAAATAACGTGCTACTTACTAGAATCTTCCAATCAAAAGTCGTCTTAATGTAAAATCCTGATAACTTGATTTCAAGCCCGCAAACACTTTGTGATTTTGATCTATCGTAGGTATGCACCATTTGGTACAAGATTAAGGATTATGTATATTGATTGAAAAGCAACAAAAAATACTTTGCAGTATTATGTAAATTCAAAATTACTACTCTTACGTTCACTTCTAATATTTAATGCAGTTTTTATTTGAATTTTAATAATTTCTTCATTTTTTATCAAAAACTATCAATTAATTATTACCAACGTATTTAATATTATTCTTCAGATACAAATATTCTAGCTTCGGATTTAAATCAGGGGAAACACTAAACAAGTAAGGGTGATATGTTTTAAAAATTTCACATTGCTTTGACATTCTTTGTCTTTGATATGATTGTTACGACTTTTTTTACTAGGTGAAGCATGTTCTAGAATTCGCGCAGCATACTTATGTACGCGCGAGAATAGCGAGCTCCTATTAGTTCCTTACAACGCTGAATAGTTTAAAAACTATTGATCGTACAAAATTTCGCCTCAGTGATTTTTTGTTCAGATGTGTACAAGGAATTTGTATATGTAAGATATATGATGAGCTCAGGATCACCCTGTACATTATTGAGTTCTTTATTTCTCTCACCTAAAAATATGAGATACTTGTTGGTATCATCATCCTGTAGAAGATGTGTCTAAATTATTTTTCGCTCGACCACGAGATGACAACTCTAAGTTACTGGGATCTGCTGTTTTATCTCCTTCTCCGTCAATAATTGATTTATATGACAATTCATCATCATCAATATTTTCTTGGACTTCGTTTTTCCTTTTTTCTTTTTTAATTGGTTCCACTTTTTTATATTCTCAACACCACCATCAATTTTCTGTAGTGGATAGCATCCAAGCATCCAAGTTGTGACTATTTCTTTCTGATCATTACTTATGTGTAACTTTTCAAGGATAATGAAACAATCAAAACCGTTCCTATATTTCCTTTGGTTAAGATTCCTTTCCCTGTCGATCACAACGAATCCTTACTTATCATTATGCCAGCAAGCTAAGCACCTGTTTAACTTGTGAATAAGGCATGTCAGTGTTCACATGACCATCATATATATGCTTTGGGTTCATTTTATCTCGTTTAAATACCACAAGTAAATTAACATTATCACGTACAGGATGTTTAGGAATACGAGCACATGTCTGACTCAAGTAAAATCAGTCGAAGTCCTTGTGTCTACCCATAGAAATAATGCTTTTATACTGTCTTGCTTGTCACAAACCACATCATCAAATACAATGACTGAATTTGGTTTTGCTTCACTTGGCATGAAAACCTCTTC
>JAUMHM010000079.1:22712697-22722846 GCA_032362435.1 Melikaiella ostensackeni
CCGATCTGTTTCTTTTAGACTTATTTTATTGTAGCTGGATCCTCTCCTTAGCCTTTTTTACGTATTTCTCATGTTTGGCATTCCATTTCCTTTTCAGGTGACTGTAGGTTAATGTAGGTGTTCGGGCTAGTGTCGAGGTAAGGTTCACGTCTCTTCCAAAGGTCATCTCGAAGTGCGAGAGTCTCGTCGTCTCGTTTTTGGTAGTGTTTATTGTGAAATTTATGAACATGATGTTTTTGTCCCACTCGTTATTATTTTCTGCCACTGAAGTCTTAATCATGTTTTTTCATGTTTAATGCATTCTTTTTATGTTACCGTTTGCCTGAGGATGGAACGCAGTAGTTTTAATGTGCCTAATTTTGAATATTCCTTCGAATTGCTGAACAAGTTCTGACAAGAAGCTCTATCCTTGATCATTTAGAATGACTTGTGGTGCCCCAAACACGTAAATGCAATGTTCCATTAAATTATGCAGGATGCTTTCGGAAGTTTCATTTTTCATTGGTAGTAATAAAGTGTATCTCGTTAAACTGCCCTGGATACTCAAAATATCCTTATTTCCGCTCTTTGTTTCTGGCAACGGACCGAATAAGTCCATGCCTACTTTCTCATGCAGGTTTAGGAGAATATCGAGGATAATACCTGTGGCCTGGTTTGTTATCCTAACTGTCTTTTGTGGTTGGCAGATAGGGCATGATTTGACGTACCTTTTTATTTCTTCGTCCATTCCTGCCCATTCTACATTTGTTCTTGCTCTGCTAATGGTATTGTTTTCATCCAAGTGATAGCCGTGAGCTTCCCTCATGACATTTTCCACTTCTCGTTTAGTTAGTTCGTGAATTTTATTAAAACATAAGTGGAAACTGGAGTTGCGTAGTAGTTGGACAAATAGTTTATCATTTCTACTATTTCTTCCTTCTCGATGGGTGTAAACGCAGGGTTCAAAGTGTAGTCGTATTATAGTTAATTTCTTGTTCTTGAAATCGCCTGTCAGCAAACCTAGGTGTCTTAAACATTCTTCCTCATTATAATTTGGCATATTATTCCTTTCAATTTGTTTCCATAATTTTCCGTCTGCATTTGGTTTAACTTTCAACTTCCATTTGTCACCGGGTTCGCTTTCCACTTTGAGTAATTATCAAATAGATTGAAATCCTCGTCATTGGGTTTTGGACTGTCTGATTCTTTAGTTGATTCCTCAGTCGATTCTTCGGAGGGTTCGCTCATTTTTTTCAGGTAATTTAATTTTAATCATGCTGTCGACTATTTCGTGACCAGTGATTGTGGACTTGGGTTTCTTGAATGAGGAGGTATTTAACTCCCCCCTTATGGGTGTGTTGAGTATGTTTATGTTAGGTAATTTGTTCTCTGGTGTGATTCTTTCCTCCACTATGTCTGTGTCTGGACTTGTAATCGGGAATAGTCTAGATAAGCAGTCTGCAGCTCTATTTTCTTTACCATTAACGTACTGGACTTCATACCTGTATTCTTCTTATCTGAATCTCCATCTTAATAGCCGTGAGCTAGGGTCTTTCAAGTTATGACGCCAGATCAAGGCCTTGTGATCCATTTGAATTGTACATTTTTCCCCCAATTGGTATTGGCGGAGTCGTTTGACCGTCCATACTATGGCTAACAATTCCTTTTCATTGGCGATCTAATTTTCTTCTGCCTTGTTCAATGTTCTTGATATTAAAAGGCATGGGTGTCCGTTCTGTGATAGCAATGCCCCCAATCTAATACTGGTACTGAGCATAGGGCTGAGCATAGGGCTGATGGAGAGTTCTTCAGGCCGAAGGGCATACGATTATATTCGTGGTGGCCTTGAGATGTTAAAAATCCAGTATATTTTTTGAATGCTCCAATCATTGGGATTTGGTGAAAACCTGCACTCATATCAAAAGCGGAGGAAAACTTTGCTTGTCCCAATTGGTCGAGAATATCATCAATAACCGGTAGGGGGGGTCTTGGTCGGTATCCTTATTAATGTGCCTGTAATCGGTGACCATTCGTAGTTTGTTTCCCTTTTTGAGTACTACCCAAAATGGAGAGTTAAGCGGAGAGTGAGAATGTCTTATGATTCCTTTATCTAAAAGCTACTGTGTGTGCACCAGAGTGAATTGTCTGTGGGCTTTCGGTAGCTTATGTGGTCTTAGATTCACTATATTTCCTGAATTCAGCGTAATTTCGTGCTCTGTTAGTTGGGTATATGGTAGTGGGTCTCCAGGTAGTGTAAAGACCTCATTATAGGCTGTAACGATTTTGTTAATTTGTTGTCGAATTGAAGATTTTATGTGGTTTAATTGCAGTACTTTCTGCAGTTTTTAAATTCTATAAGGCCTTTAAAGCCTGTGGTACATTCGTCCCCTCCTTTTTTGTGAGTCTCGTCTCGAGACTGTGTATTGAGAATTTTTTCGTAGTTTATTTCATCTGGCATTTCAAACGGGATCGACTCGTAATTATAAATTGATACTCATAATTCCCCTTGGCTCTGTTATAATTTTGCCATTACATTCATCTTTCATTAGTCCCAATAATTTTTGTATTTTTCAACGGCATTCTATGAACATTATCTGGAGGATAATCTGATGTATCAAATTTATGAATAT
This sequence comes from Melikaiella ostensackeni, assembly GCA_032362435.1. Lineage (NCBI taxonomy): Eukaryota > Metazoa > Arthropoda > Insecta > Hymenoptera > Cynipidae > Melikaiella > Melikaiella ostensackeni. The sequence goes on from JAUMHM010000079.1 coordinate 22,715,307, forward strand.
CCCGCTTAATACAATCATAAATGTTTGGAACGGTGAAATGGTAGATAAGGCTATCAGTGTCGGTATAAAGTAATTTTGCATGATTTCCAAAATTTGGTAGAATGTAGTTGTAATAAAAATCATAGGTAATTATTTCCGAGAGATCGAGAACAGCAAATCCTACATAAATTGGTTTATTGAATTTAACTTTGAGCCTTTTTGATTCAATGATAACTATATTCTCTTCGCATATGGTGCAGCTATGAAAATTTGGCTTGGCAATCAGAGCTTCTGCACCGTACTTTCCTTCCCATTTCGTTACCAATCTGACATCTATGTATTTTCTAACGTTCTCCATTGTTCTTCTAAATCAGAATTGCTTATTAGCTTGTAGAAATTTTTCTCAAAATCATTGCTCGACATTTTTCGTTTTTCTGTATTTAAGTCAATATACTTTTTTAGCCAATGTTTTCGCTCAATCTTTAGAATTCTGTGAATTTCAATTAACTTTAGACCCAAACTCAAATAATTTTTCAAATTTCTGTAGTGAACTACATAATTTTTCTTTGAAAATGAGCTCGCTATCAGTTTTGGTATTTTACATGAGAAACCAGCAAATGATACAAATTCGCTCATTGCTGCACCATACTGGTTGTTAATATCAAAATATTAGATATAAGATTCGGGTTCGCTTGGATTAAATCTCTTCCCATAAATCGGTTATTCGCTTTGGCATATTCATTTGAACACTATGATACACCTCCACGAATAGCTCTCTCAATAAGAAGAATCATTTCAGGATCTGTTAACAGTTCAAGTTCAATTCCGATTAATTTGAGCATCGCATCAGAAGCAAGTCCTGGAGCTGTATAGTAATATGAGGGATCCCGATTATATATTGCTAAACAATTTTTTCTAAAATTTTCAAAAACATCAATCAAAAGTAAAATGTCGGTTTTCAAGTCCAAATCAGAGTATTCACCCAAAGTTTTTATATTAAACGTTTCCCAAACATTGCAAGCATGTTGGTAATCTTCATCAGAAATTTCGTCATCGTTCAATTTTGAATAAAATGCGCGTTCGTGTGGTAACTGTTCTCATTTAACTTTCCCTAATTATCAATATAGTCATAAGGAAATACTCCTTTGCTGACTATCAGTAGAAATCCCTCAGAATTCGTGCACTGTTTAAGCGTAATTTTCTTATCATCATTTCGTAGATAAAAGGATAATTTCTCGAGGCTACTCGGCATAAAACAAAACGAATCTATAAACCGAAGATTTAGTTTTGTGTCAACAACATTTTTAGTAAATGAGATATATTTTTCTTTGTTCACGGATAATAATTTAACTTCTCCATCAAATTGTTTAGCTAGTGCTTTAATGAAAAAGTGAGAATCATATCCCGATAAATTGTGAAAAATCATCGGTACAGTGTCCGAGTCTTTTTAATTTACATTACAGCTTTGATGTGCCGCACCACGATACTTCTCAGTAAAATGACAATGATCGTGATGTCTTATGTCATCTTGTTCAAATGGTTTTTCACAGATATGACAGTTTTGAGCAGACTGAAACTCTTTTTCCTTCTCTGATGTCAGTTTCTCTATTGGCACAACACACAATATTTGAGAATCGACATTTTGTGCAATTTCTTTTGATTCATTTACAAACCACTCTATGCAATCTTTTCCTCGATAAATTTGAAATTTTGAACGAGAGTCATCAAAGCTGCAATGTAAATAAAATGCGACACTGTACGGAACATTCACGGAGAAAAATAGAGAAATAATTTTCATAAAGAGTATTGCATTACTTTTTAGAGTATTATAGTACTAGTAACTATTGCTCGAGTACAGGTATCCTTTCTAAACTATTAGGTTGTGGTTAGCCATAAACTTGCTATAAAAATGCAACGTCACAATGTTGGTTGGGAATTCATTTTCGTTGACGAAAATTTTATTATTTGTTTGAAAATTCAATTATTTGTTTGAAAATTTAATTATTTGGTTGAAATATAATAGTTTTGTTGAAAATTTATATTTGCGGGTTAAAAATTCTTTTTTCTCTTGTCTGGAAATTCCACTCTTTTCTTGAAAAGACGTTTTTAGGTTGAACATTCATGTACTTAGTTAAAAATTTGTCTTTTTTGGTAAAAAATGAATCTGCTTGGCTGCAAATTCATCTTTTTTGGTTTGAAATTTTACTATTTTGTTGAAAATTCGTCTTTTTTGGTTAAATATTTATCATTCAAGTTAAAAAAAAATGATCTCTTTTGTCGGAAATTTAACTTATATGTTGAAAATTATTTTTTTTGGTTGAGTATCAATTTTTTAGCTGAAAATTCAACTATTTGGTCGAAAATTTCTCTAAGTCAGTTAGAAGATCATGTATTTGGTTCAAGTTTCATCTTTTTCGGTAGAAAATTAATCTTCTTGGTTGAAAATTCAACTGTTTTTGGTAAAAAACTAACCTTTCTGATTGAAATTTCATCCGCTTGGTTTGTAATTTCACTATTTTGTTAAACATTCATCTTTTTCGATTAAAAGTTGAACAACTTTGTTAAAAAATTAACTATTTTGTCAAATTTTTTTTTTATTGAACATTAATTGTTTTAACTGAAAATTAAACTACTCTATTTTTGGTTTGAAATTTATATTGTTTAGTTGAAGTTTTAACTATCTGTTTCAAAATTTCTCTTTTTTAGTTGAAAATTCAACTGTTTGGTTGAAGATTCATCCGTTTTTGGTGGAAAATTAATCTTCTTAGTTGAAAATTCATCTTTCTGATCAAACATTTAACTATTCTATTTTTTCATGTTATTAAGGGATTTTAAAAGCTCTAAGTGTATTTGAATAAATTTCCCAGGGTTCACAGTTTTTTCAAGGGATTTATGGGATTTCAATGGATTATAAAGACTGGAAGTAATTTTATACTACTCAAAGGGGTATTAAGGTATTTTAAAAGATATGAGGGATTTTAATAGGATTTTCAAGATTTTAAGGGTTTTTATATTTTTATTTCAAGTGCTGCTGCGAGCGGCCCTCGATTGTTTGTCCATGAAAGAAAAATAATAGCATGTTTCTTCGATTCAAGATGAAGAAATGTCAGGTTCGACATTTTTAACTTCTGCCAAAAAAGTGTGCATTTATATGTAACTTACAATTTAAAAAATATATTTTTTGCAATTGATTAAATAATTTCTCATTTTATATTATTGTTCACTAGCAAAAACTATCCATACAGAAAATTTGCTATCATTTTTGAACCTATAGGAAAATGCTTTTGAATTTTCAAATCCCAAAAACGAACAGAAGATGTTAATTGATTTCAATTTTTTTTTACTTTCTTTGGATGCCATCCCACAATTTTTTTCCATCCGCCCATTTCGGAATAAAAAAAAAGGTATTCGCACCACCCTATTCCATACTTGAGGCTCGCAAAAATTAAGTGGGTGTTTAAAAAATTTATGAGTTAAAAAAAAACCTATTAAAGGAGTTTAAATTTTGTTTCTAAATTCAATATTTTTAATTTAACTAGCATTATCAATCACGCGCGTGATGTTTTTTGGTTTGAGGGGAAAAATCGTTTTTAATACGAATCGAAAATTTCGAATAATTATTTATTTGTTAAAAGTTTTGGAGTCTAAGATTCTTTAGAAAATTAGAATTTTTTTTTAAGATTTCAGATAAGTCGAAAAAGAATTAAAAAATTGTAAACAGCATTTTTTAATTTTACAGGATTTTACCAAATTTTAGAAAATATCCTAGTTAGTTTAAAAGATATGTAAGACTTTTAGAGGTTTGGAAGAAGTTTAAAAATATTTTACAAATTTTTGGGAATCTTTTCAAGTGTTAAAATATTTTTAATCTCTTTAAAACTTCTAAAATTCTCAAATATACTTTAAACTGACTCAAACATACTTCACAAATCCTTATTTTGTTTAAAATGTTTTGAAATCTTTCCAAATTTTTAATTATTTTTGAAATTTTTTGAAAACTTCTGAACATCTTTTAAAATGATTGGAATTTTTGAAGAATATACTCTTAAAATTAATTTTGCAAAATAAAAAATCATTTATAATATTCCCAGGAATATTAAGAAATTTTTTTTATTTTTTTGAAAGCTTTCAAAACTCTTAAAAAGGTTCTAAATTTTATGTTCGAATTCTACAAAAGTCTACATTTTGTTTCAAATTCCCTGAAATCCTTTCGAATTTTAATTCATTTTTGAAAATTTTTTTAAATTATTCGAATTTTTCTTAAAGTTTTTTCAAAATCCTGCAAAATAAAAAAAAATACCTTGAAATTTTCCAGACTCTTTTTAGATAATTTTGTAAATCTTTTTAATTATCCTTTTAAAGTTAATTTTTCAAATACAAAATCATTTTGAGTTGTCCTAGGGATTTTAAGAAATTTTTTTATGCTCTTGAAACCTTTCATGATTTTCAGAAAATTTCTGATTTTTCTTCAAAATCTTCAAAAATCTAGATCTTGTTTAAACATTTTTGAAATTTTCAAACTGTCAATTATTTTTTAATCTTTTAGAAACTTTTAAACCATCTAAATATCTTTTAATATGATTTGAATCTTTCTTAAAATGTTTCAAAAATATTGCAAAATTGAAAAGATTGCCATAAAATCTTCCTGATGCTGATCTCGATTTTCTGAAAAAATCATTTGAAATTTTCCCAGAAATCTTAAGAAAACTTTCTTATGCTTTTGAAACCTTTCATAATTCTTGAAAAACTTCTGAATTTTTCTTCGAAGTCTTGTTAAAAATTTTTTGAAATCCGCAAATTTTCAATTATTTGTTAATATTTTGGAAACTTCTAAACCATCTAAATATCTTTGAAAATGATTTGAATTTTTCTCATGATTTAAAAAAAAATATTGCAAAAGTAAAAAAGTTGCGATAAAACCTTCCTGATTCTGATTTTAATTTTATGAAAAATTTTTTTGAAATTTCACGAGGAATCTCAAGAAAATTTTGTTATTCACATGAAACTTTTCAACATTCTTGAAAAGATTTTTTTTCGAAATCCTCAAAAATATATATTTTATTTCAAATTGTTTGAAATTCTTTCAAGTTTTCAATTATTTTTGCATCTTTCCAAAACTTTTAAATTTCTCTTAAACTTACTCGAATTTTTTCAAAAATTTTGTAGCATTGCAAAATTGAAAAATTTTCCTTTAAAAGCTTCTACATTCTTTTCGACATCTTGGAAAGCATTTGAAATATTTTGAAATTTTTTTTAGTTTTCTCTTAAAATTCGTTTTTCAAAATAAAAAAACATCTCAATTTTTCCAATGAATCTCAATGAAAAATTTGTAATCTCTTGAAATTTTTTCAAAATTCCTAAAAAGCTTTTTTTTCGATATCTTGAAAAAAATACATTTTGTTTTTGAATTACTTGAAATCTTTTCAAGTTTTAAAAATCATTCCCGAATTGAATATTTAAAAAAGATTTAATGAAATAATTATCTTGTTTCTTATGACAAATCTTAACCTTGGATTTATTTTTAAAATAACTCGCGTATTTGAAGCAATTCTTCATAAGCTGATGACGAGACGACATTTATTAATTACGAGCAAATACAATACATCTTGTTCAATGAAGGACACTTAATAGAAGTTCTTATCATAAGAACCGAATAGATATTTAGACAAGAATAATTTATAAACCTTTTCAATAGAAATTTGGCTAACAATAAATCTCTTCAAATTCTTCTCCACCAATTTACTTGCCATATATTATTATATATAAGTGACTCCTATATAAGGAATTTATTTTGCAAGAAAAACCAAATCGCAGTTCTCCAGCAGTACTAGAAGAATCTCTTCCCTGTCTTAAGAAAATGAAGCTAAGTTTTGCGGCTTTGCTCCTTGCCTTTTTGGCACTCATTAATTCCATTGGTAAGAATATTAATTTATATCCGTTTCTCAATATTCAATTGACATGTTATAATTTTTATTAATTCTTTGGATTCTTTATAAATTTACTGAGTGATTGTTAAGGCGGATAAGGACACGTACCGAAGTGACACGTGAACAATTACACGGTTTTTATTCGTCGGCTTTATAATTTGAAAAATGTGGATATTTTGTTGAAATTTCGGGATATGGTTCAAAATATGTAAGGGCACGTCTGTCTGGCCCACTTGAATTTTTATTTTGTTCAAATAGTGCAATTTTATTCATTCTTACCGTGGAATGTAACTGAGAACAGGGCCTTAGTGCCCTCGCGAAAATCGGAACACTTAAATTAAATAAAAACTCAAATGGGCCAGAGAGAAGTGCCCTTATATATTTTGAACCATTTCCAAAAAATTTTAGCACAATATTTATATTTTTTAAATTATAAATCCGCAGAAACATTTTCTCTTTTCATTATTGTGGAGAGTTCCTCAAATTTTCCAAATGCGGGAAAAAAATTTGAAAAACTCAAAATTAATAAAATGGCTTCTATTTTCCTGAAAATCCAAAATTTAGGTTTTTTTCCAAAAATATGCTAGATACGAAAAAAAAATTTGAGAAAAATTGTTTTTTTTTTTAAGAGACCTAAAAAAAGTTCCTCTCCCATGTTGCCATATTTTGAACCGTTTTTGAGTATGTTTTTTGATTAAAAATACACTTTTTTGAAAGTATTCAAAAAAACGGTTAAAAATATCAAAAAATTAATGAAAAATTTGTAAATCTCTTCAAGGAGAACAATTTCAACTTGAAACTGTTTCTCGTATCTGGCATATTTCCGGAAAAAACCCAAATTTTTTATTTTCAGAAAAATAGTCGCCGTTTTGTTGATTTTTGAGTTTATTCAAATTTTTTTCGAATTGATCCTATTTTGGGTAATTTGGGTTTTACCGCACCTGTGACTTTTATGTAAGCTTAATCATTTTTGTGGCTACGAGCATTTTTTTCGAAAAATTGAATTTTCACAGTTTTCTCACAAACAACGACAGATTAGACAAAATGCTAAAAAAAATTGGCTTATTTTAAAAAGTTCTTCGAAGGATGCCTCTTGCTCTTTTGTGATATCTTGCATCGTTTACGAGAAAAATTCGAAAATTGTACTTGCAGGAAAAAAAATTCACTAGGTCACAAGAATGGGTTAGCCCGCCTAAAACTCAAAAGATGTCTTCAAAAGATGTCTTCTTCATTAAAATGACCCACAAGGGTGAATTTTTTCATGAAAGCGTGGGGTGGCCTTTCCCCCTCACCGCTCGAGACCGACTCGACGCCTTTCCATCGAGTTTTTAGTGTGCGCGTGTATAACCAATACGTTCGAAGCGAGGTTTTAAGCGCGTTGTTGCATGTCCCTAGACAAATTTTGGTGTTGCAAATCATTTCCCTTCTCTCTTACGGCCGCCAAATATTATAATATATCTATCACTTTTACTATTAAAACCGAAATTTTTGAAAAATTTTGAAACATTAACATTTTTAATAATATGAACTTTAACCCTAAGGTTTCTATTATTTTTATTATTTTTTTATTATTATACCATTAAGCCAAATCCCTTTCGGGGTAAGCGTAACTCGTTCGGTTCTGGTCTCGTTTC
>JAUMHM010000079.1:22722946-22734466 GCA_032362435.1 Melikaiella ostensackeni
TTTTTTGAAGAAATACAAAGGTAAAATACTATTTATAAAGCTATTTACTAAGTTCACAAGTCATTTATAAATGCATACATTTACTAAGTTTAGACAATTATTTATTGCTAAATTCACAAGTCGCTTTCCTATATGAATAAATAAATTTACCAACCTTGTGAAATTATTCATTTAAAAATACACACGTCATTGTTCTTTATGAATAAATAGATAAATATACCAAATTTGCGAAATTATTTATTTCCAAATTTACAAGTCCATTTCTTATAAACAAATGAATTCCCTAAGTTGTTAAATTATAAATTGCTAACTTCATAATTCAATTTCCTTCATAAATAATTGAATTTACCAACCTTGTGAAATTATTTATCCATACATACACAAGTCTTTGTTCTTCATGAATGAATAAATAAATTCGCCAACCGTGTGAAATTATTTATTTGTGGACTTCGACGTCTCTGTCCTTCATAAATAAATAACTAAATTTATAAATTAGTAAAATTATGAAATTATAAATAATAGACGAACTGGAAAGAATGCAATTACTTATGAATATTATATGAACAAATGTTTTTTTTTCAATAATCGGTGATGCAGTAAACTTTTTTGTTGTTGGTAAATTTATTTATTTATGAAGGAAAGTGAATTGTGAAGTTAGCAATAAATAATTTGACAACTCAGGGAATTTATTTGTTCATAAGAAATAGACTTATGAATTTAAAAATAAATAATTTCGCAAAGTTGATCAGTTTATTTATTTATAAAGGAAATAGGCTTGTGAATTTGGGAATAAATAATTTCGTGAACTTGGTAATTTTTTTCATTTATTTATTAATTCATGAAGGGCAGAGACTTGTGAATTTAAAAATAAATAACTTCGCAAAGTTGGTGATTTTATTTATTTATAAAGGAAATAGGCTTGTGAATTTGTGAATATATAATTTTGCAAAGTTGGTGAATTTATTTATTTATTAATTTATTCATAAAGGACAGGGACTTGAGAATTTGAAAATATAAGAAATTTCGCAAAATTGGTAAGTTTATTTATTTATGAAGCAAATAGGCTTCTGAATTCGCTAATAAATAATTCTTTGATGTTGGTACATTTATTTAATTATCTATTTATTCATAAAGGGCAGAGACTTGGGAATTTGGAAATAAATAATTTCGCCAAGTTGGAAAGTTTCAGAGTTTGTTTATTTGTAAAGGAAATAGGCTTGCGAATCCAGGAATAAATAATTTTGTAAAGTTGGTAAATTAATTTAATTATTTATTTATTCATAAAGGACAGAGGCTTGTGAATTTGAAAATGAATAATTTCGCCAAGTTGGTTAGTTTGTTTGTTTATAAAAGAAAAAGGCTTGCGAATTTGGGAATGAATAATTTCGTAAAGTTGGTAAATCTATTTAATTATTTATTCATTCATAAAGGACAGAGGTTTGTGAATTTGAAAATAAATAATTTTGCCAAGTTGGTAAAGTTCATTTATTTATAAAGAAAATAGGCTTGTGAATTTAGGAATAAATAATTTCGCAAAATTGGTAAGTTTATTCATTTATAGAGGAAATAGATTTGTGAATTTAGGAATAAATAATTTTTTATAGTTGGTAAATCTATTTAATTATTTATTTATTCATAAAGGACAGAGACTTGTGAATTTGTGAATGAATAATTTTGTAAAGTTGGTAAATCTATTTATTCATTTATTTATAAAGGACAGGGACTTGTGAATTTGAAAATAATTAATTTCGAAAAATTGGTAAGTTTATTTATTTATGAAGGAAATAGGCTTGTGAATTTAGAAATAAATAATTTCGCGAAATTGGTGAGTTCATTTATCTATGAAGGAAATAGACTTGTGAATTTGGAAATAATGAATTTCGCAAAGTCGAAAAGTTTGTTTATTCACAAAGAAAATAGGCTTGTGAATTTGAGAATGAATAATTTTGTGAAGATGGTCAATTCATTTATTTATTTACTCATACAGGTCAGAGACTTGTGAATTTGTGAGCTAATGATTTCGTGAAGTTAGTAAATTTATTTATTCATGTATTCATAAAGGACAGGGACTTGTGAATTTGAAAATAATTAATTTTGTAAAATTAGTGAGTTCATTTATTTATAAAGAAAATAGGCTTGTGAAATAGAAATCAATAATTCCGCAAGATTGGTCAGTTTATTTACTTATAAAGGAAATAGGCTTGCGAATTTGAGAACAAATAATTTTGTAAAGATGATCAATTCATTTATTTATTTATTTATACAGGACAGAGACTTGTGAATTTGAAAACGAATAATTTCGCAAAGTTGAAAAGTTTATTTATGTATGAATGAAATAGACTTTTGAATTTGGAAATGAATAGTTTCACAAAGTTGGTACATTTATTTATTTAGTTATTTATTCATAAAGACAGAGACGTAAAAGTCTAAAAATGAATAATTTCACACGGTTGGTAAATCTATTCACTTATTCATAAAGAACAAAGACTTCTGTATTTATAAATGAATAATTTCAGAAGGTTCGTAAATTCATTTATTTATGAAGGAAATTGAATTATGAAGTTAGCAATGAATAACTTGGCAACTTGGGAAATTAATTTGTTTAGAAGAAATGGACTTGTGAATTTGGAAATAAATAATTTCGCAAATTTGGTGAATTTATTTATTCATTCATAAAGAACAATGACTTGTGTATTTATAAATTAATAATTTCCAAAGGTTGGTAAATTTATTTATTCATATAGGAAAGCGACTTGTGAAGTTAGCAATAAATAGTTGTCTGAACTCAGTAAATGTATGCATTTATAAATGACTTGTGAACTTAGTAAATAGCTTTATAAATAGTATTTTACCCTTGTATTTCTTCAAAAAAAAATTTCAGGATGCATGTTTATAAAGAAAATTGTTAGTTTCTATTTATATATTCCGAAAATTAGTTTTCAGGAAAAAGATGAATTACCGACCGCGATTTTCTGGGTAGTCTGCGATTTTATCGTTTAAGTAAAAAAGTAGCCGCTATCACCTTGCGAACGCGCTGCGAGCTGGGATTCTCTTGCTTCTTCATCTGTCAAATTCCGTCGCGTAGTTCTTAAGAATTTCAAAAGCGTTTTTCACTTTTTCTTTCTTTTGAATCGCGAAATTCGTTTCATAATTGTGAAGTTTAGTTCAAGGAAGAATGCTATACAGAGCGTTTTTTTTATTTGGTGTTGGTGTTGTGCTGTAATATATGTTTGAAGTCAATTGTGTTTGTCACTTTCTATCCCTTTCTCGGGATTCGTCTGCTCGGTACTGATTTCAACGTTTCAGAAAATGAATATTTTCTATGAAATTATTCATTTTCTCGTGAAAAACGCGCTGTATTTTTTGTTATATGGATTTCAAGATTTCATCAGAACCCGAATACTGAGTGAGTTTTGTCTATTCATCCTACAATCTACTTCTGCAAATAAATGTGGGGTCAGGGCCGTGCTCATAATTGGAGACAAGCAAAAAAGTTTCTAAGTTCCCTTTATCCAACGTCCTTAAGTATGAAGTTTCAAGCACACAGCCTCATTATTCGAGTAAATCACTAGAGGCAGTACAAGAATACTATGCTCGACACCTGCACTTTTAGAAATATCCTGAAATGTGTGGAATTATTACATTACGAATGTAACAGAAAATTTTATGAAATTTCCGAAACGTTTACGTAACTGCATCTTAATTTTACAAAATTTATAACACAAGTTTCAGAAATTTTTTATCAAATTGCGAAATTGTAACAGAATATTCGTAGATTTGCATAAAACTTCCGTTACTGTGAACGTAAAATTTGTTTGTTGCAGTTTTCCGAATACTCAAGCACAGTGTATCAGAAAATTCCGTGATTGTAACTCAAATTTACGAGATTAATCTTAAATTCACGAAACATGTAACTTAATTTTCCTAAATTTATCATAATATTCCGAAATTTCCCTTTATATTACGAAACATGTAACAGCATAAAACTTTCGAAACTGTTTTGTAAAATCAAGACAGAAATTTCCAACAGTGTGTAAAACTAATTTAATTTATTGTTAACTCGTTGATGAGGACTAATATTATATTTAGTTACAACATTCTCATCAATGAAGTGAAAAAATACAAATTCATCTCATTTATTTAAAGAAATCGATTTTCAATACTTAAAAAACGCTTTCTTAAAAAACGACTCGGGGGATTCTGATCAATTTTATTTTTCACACTCTCTTCGAGCATTTTTGATTTCCGTGAATGGAAATCAAGAAAAAAATTGAGGATGCTACGATCTTTCATTTAAAGTTTGTTCAGGCAGACCATGCCTCGGTACCCTATCTCTTAAGCTACTCGCTTTGCTTAATGAGCATACAATGACCTTCTCTACATTATAGCTGAGGTAGGAATATCGCCTAGAATGAGTTAGTGCCAGCACTCTCATCCAAGTAGAGAGGTAAACAGGCCACTAATTAGCAAAGGCTGAGATGGCAATATACCCCCTTACTGGTGTGAGTAGATGTACCAAGATGGTAACCGGAATCCGTAGCCAGAATACCGCCAAGTAACCGAACTTCCGACTCAGGAATCGCATCAGGTGGACAAGAGCGTACTACTCGTACATGAGTTGGTTAGAAAGCATAGCCCACGTTGTCTTCCGAAATCTCTTGACGAGCGGATGTGGTGCATCGGGTTGAATCTTGGTCGAAATTACTCGTAATGAGAAATTGTTTGTGGTCCTGATAACAGAGACAAAACTTGCTCGGATCCTTCAAAGCAATCCCTCCTATTTAATTCTAGCTTCATAACTTTCCGGTATCAGAAACCATAAATAACATTTTCGCCGCGTATGAAAAAAAGTATTTTTTGAGGGTTAAAAGTAGATTTTTTTCGAATAAATGAGAAAAATGTGCATTTTTTTCATCTAATTGATGAAAATATTGTAACTAAACATAATGTCAGTCGTTATCAACAAGCTAACAATAAATCAAATTAGTTTTACACACTGTTTGAAATTCCTGTCTTATTTTTACGAAGCAGTTTCGGAAGTTTTATGCTGTTACATGTTGAAGGAATTTACCAAAGTTTCAATATTAGTTCAATTATAGAATATAGTTGACCGAAGAGGTATCAAATTAGGGACACAAGTGTTAAGTTTATTAAACAGATTTAGTGTGATTTATTAAAGATAAAAAGAATATGGTATGAACTTCCAGATTCAATAAACAGCGCACGAATTTACAGACTTGGAAACCCGATTCCGCTTTACGGTACGATCTTTCATTTTCCACACATGCACGATAATGTTTCGCTCTTGCTCGCTCGACGCCCGTATTTTGAAAAACTTCGAGAGACCCCCTAGTCTCCACGCACGCGCCCTTACTATCTTCAACACACGTTTACGATTCTCTTGAAAAAGGCGGTATATTCTAATACTAAATATAAATGTTTAACACTCGGTCATCCTGAGAAAACTGCTTGTCCTTGAGCAACGGATACAAAAATATAAAGAAAGTAGCTTATTAAAATGAAGGTTTACAAATCAAGGTTCAAAGCGCTATGGATTACAGTTGACTTTCGAACTTCTTTGCTAAGGTTTCTCTTCAAACGGTGAAGAGTTCTTTTCCTTTTCGCGTTCCTGATGCAGATCACTTGATGGGATTTCGTCGACCAGAGACTTGACTTCATCATCTTCTGAGCTTGTTTCTGATTCATTTTCAATAAATTCCATAGATGAGGGAAGCCAAATTTTCAAGTGGCTGACATGTGCGGTGGAAGCATATCGATGACCTCGGCCATCCAAACGTAGATCCACTACACCGTACGTATCACCTAGAAGAACTCTAAAAATGACTAGAAGACCTCTGAAACGTTTCTGCAAGATAGACTCGCCAGTCTGTGTGGGTGCATCTTGTATTACGACTACATCGCCAACAGAAAACCTGACATTTGGTGTGTGTCCCTTATCGTAGCGTTTTTCCTAACGAGCCTGTTCATCGAAAATTCTTTTTCGAGCGGATTCTTGTGAAATTACGGAGAGCTTGTATCTATTCCCACTCTCGCCAGTTAGCTTGAGAAGTTCTCCCTCATCGTGCCGATATATGAATTCAAATGAGAGTTCGAAGAGAATCTTTTCGGTTGTTTGATTCGGAGAAGACTTTAAGTCGTTCTGAACTTCTTTTAAACGTAGAAACTGGTCCGTACCTCTAGAATGCCGGATGCTGACCTGAATCGCTGGTAATAAAGTGTTGTTGGTCCGCTCAACCATTCCGTTAGCTTGAGGGTGGCGGAGTGAATTCAGTGTGTGATGAGTTCCATGTTGAGAGCAAAACTCTTCAAGTGCATGAGACGTGAAGCAGGTTCCTTGGTCGGTAATAAATCTTATGGGCAATCCAAAGTCCAAAATAAAGTCCTAAAGATTTATAATCACACTTGTCGCGCTAGTGCCTTGTGCTGGACATATAAAAATGAACCGGGCAAGGTCATCAGTTGCTACGAGTATGAGTATTTTTTCTGGCCGTAGTCAAGAATGGGCCTTCGCGATCGAGGCGCACCACTGCTTGGCCAGGAAAAAAATGACACTCAGGTAATTTCAATACTGTACGTTCTACGCCATTGTGGCTTCGCAAGTCGTGAAATCATATAATCATACTTTCACGTAACCGCGTTGGAATGACGTAAAAAAGTTTCTTTTTTGCACGCTTATGCAAAATTCCCTTTCACAAAACGTCATCTCTCACGCCGTTTCTCTCATGCCTTGAACGATCTTGCTCGGATTTCTTGAGGATCTCGCGTTTTAATCTAAGATTTTTATCAGCAAATTGATAGATAACAATTTCGTCTCTATGGTCGATATCTATATCAAAATCGCACAGAAGGTCTCTCCATATGATAATTTGCGGATCTGTTGTCTCTTTAGTACTCAGGTATAGAATGGCTTGACAAACTGTGACTATCTTGAAGTTAATGTTAATCAGATATGATCGCAAACGAGAAACGGCTCAAACAATTGCGAGAAGCTCGAGCTTATTGAGTGGTAATTCTTTTCGACGTCGCTTGTTCGGCGGCTAATCGCGTACACTGGTTGATATTTGTGATCAAACGCTTTTTTAAAGAGCATCACTGCAAGCCTTTCGCACTTGAATTGGTGTGCAATTCAGTCTGTGTAGTCAGATTAAAAATTCGCAGAACAGGGTGAGTTGCGATTCTCTGTTTCAATTTATTAAACACGGGCTTACAGTAGTCGTTCCAATCGAATGTAATATCTTCTTTCAGCAACGTATAGAGAGGATCAGCAATATTCGCAAATTCATAAACAAAACTTCTTAGGAATCCGACTAGACCAAGAAATCGTCGTCACTCGTGCACATTGGTGGAAGTTGGATAGTCAATGATCGCACTAACTTTTGATTCGGTTGAAGCAATACCTTCCTGACTGTTCATGAATCCAGGGTATTGGACTTTTTCTCCAAGAAAAGTACACTTAGATAAATTTAACGTTAATTTCACTTTTATCAGCGCGTTTAGAACAAGAGGTAAGTTTTCTTTAAAGTCTAGCCAGACTTTACCCGCGATTAAAATGTCATCCAAATGAAAAAGAACACAATGCTCTCTAAGCGGTTCTAGAACTTTTGACATTAATTTCGGAAAGTAGAAAGGGGCATTTAATAAGCCGAATGTCATGCACGTAAACTCCTCTGAATCGTCCGGAGTAATATAGGCAGTTTTATGATAATCCTCTTTCGCAGTCGGAACCTGTAAATAACCATTCGCAAGATCGAGTGTGATAAACAATTTGGCGCTGTTTAACATTGCCAGGTGATCATCCAGATTTGGTGACGAAAAGTGAATTCCTTCATTCTGGCTATTTGATTTTTGGGTATCAACGACCAGTCGAGGTTCGCCATTCGCTCTTTTAACCAACAAAACCGGGCTTGCATAAGAAGAATTTGTATCGGTAGAAATCCCTGCTTCTTTAAATTCTTTAATTATATTTTTAAGTGTTTGACGCTTTTTAATACTTGCTGAATAAGCTTTGCTACTTATCGACTTACTTCCGGGTTTCTCGATTACACGTATTCCAATAAAATCAGTACAGCCTAATTCAGAAATATATTTCGACACAATATCGCGGTACTCATCCATTACACTCACAAGGTCCATTACACCTTCTACGTTATTGTAAATACCAACGTGTGGATCTTCCAACGTGACCGTTTCTCTAGAAGCAGCTGGAATCGTGGTAGTAATCTTCAATAATTCACCTCTTGTAGTTTCTCCTCGTTCGATGATTTCTTTTTCGGCATTGTTGAAATTCCAAATTGTGAGAACATGATTCTTTCCCGCAATTGATACACTGATGTAATTCACATAATGTTCTGAAAGTATCATACTTTTATTTGAGATGATGTCCTCGGGAACGGATTCGATCACATTAATACTGGTTGGATAATTTTCCAAATTCTCGGTGAAGATCAACTTATCACTTTCTTTGTGGTAGATCACTCGTGGATGGTCAGTAAAGGTACGACCGATAATCACATCTAATACTTGAGCGTCGTCGAGCACTACACGAAAACCAACTTTTTCAAAAAACACACCGTCCACTGAGATATCCAAGTACAAAATTCCGGGAAAATTCGTTTTATATTTTTGAGAACCAAAGCCTTGGAATGTCACAATATCGCGTATCATTTGAAGATCTTCCGATATGATCACGATGGCTTTGATGGTGCAATTAGACGCTCCAGGATCCACTAACACATCCTATACCGTTGCGTCTATCTTAGCGTCTTTGATGTATTTGTGTGATTGGATCGTGCAGTGCCTTTGCGTGTGTCCACTCCTGTTGCACTTCAAACACTTTAATTCTCTCCGAGGCCCCACACAGTCTTTAGAGATGTGACCAAACCTGTTACAATTATAGTATTTTAACTCTTCAACTTAATTTTTCAATGTTGGCCGGCGGTCGGAGTTCTTGCCATCCTGTTCCTTTCTTGGATTCGTTGTCGATATCGGTTTATTGGATGATTCAGATTCATTTGTTCCCGCGTCGAGGATTTTATCTTAAGTAGCATTAAAATCCTTGCGAGCACGAATTCTCTCAGCACGCTGTTCACCAAGATGTTCATGTTTCAATAAATCATGATACAAATCGTCAAGATTGATGTAATCGCGATCTGACATGGCTGAACAAGATTCTCGGGACCACAACCTGACAACGACTTGCTCTTCCGTATCAGACACATTTAAATTCACGTCGTAACATAACTTGACGTTAGCGTGAAAATATAAACTTATTGATTCTCCTTTTTTTGCCTGTAAAAATGTTCAAATTCTTGCGAATTGTAATTCAGATTTGGTCTAATATGATCCATAACTGCGTAATGTAGACGATTTTTATATCAAGAACAATGGCGGATGCAATCTCGACGCGAGGTGACTCACGCGACGTTGCGCAACGTGATCGATTGGAACTACCGATTTTAACACTTCACCCGTCTCAAAATTGTCAGAATTTATGTGGGTTCTCCCACTTTTGATATGGTAAAGGAGTTCACCAAAGTTTGAATATTAGTTCACTCATAGTATACAGTTGACCGAAGAGGTATCAAATGAGAAACACACGTTTATTCAACAGATTTTGTAAGATTTATCAAAGATAAAGAGAATATAGTATAAACTTCCGTACTCAATAAACAATGCACGAATTTACGAACTTGGAAACGCGATTCCACTCTACGCTACGATCTTTCATTTTCCACACACGCACGATAGTGTTTCGCTTTTTCTCGCTCGACGCTCGTATTTCGACTCACTCCGAGAGACTCCCTAGTTTCCACGCACGCGCCTTAATAAATTTCGGAAAATTATGATAAATTTAGGAAAATAAAGTTGAAAATTTCGTCAATTTAAGGTAAATTCAGGAAAATTGAGTTATGAATTTCAAAAAATTTAAGATACAGTTACGTAAACGTATCGAAAATTTGATAAAATTTTCAGTTACTTCCTTAATGTAATAACTTCGTAAATTTTAGAAAATTTCTAACGGTGCAGGTGTCGAGCATTGTATTCTTGTACTGCCTTTAGTAATTTACTCGAATAATAAGGACGTGTACTATACTTGGAACTTTGTACCTAAGCCAAGTTGTTTCAAAATCCGAATGTACCAGTAAATGTCTGCTGGGGGCACCATATTTGTTCTCAACACAAAGAAATGTGTCGTCAATGATGACACACATACATAAACGTGCTGTGAATTAAAAAAGGCTGTTCTGACAATGCGTCCAAAAACATGAAAAAAAGTGATTAAAAATAGTAAGAAAAGTGCTAAAAGGCATTAGACACACTTTCAATACCATTACACACACTTTTAACGACGATTTCGTCTGACGGAAGACTCAAGAGCGACGAATTTAAAATGGAAAGCAGCATGGTGCTACCCATCTTAGAAGATATGTTCTTTTACTTCAGTAAGAGAAGGAAAATTTGAAATTGGCAACGTTTCGAACTCGATGTGGTCCCTTATCAATCCTGCTGATAAATTTTATTATGAAAGAATTTTAGTTTAAGAAACAATACATACAAAAAAATAAAATTGTGTACATAAAATATTGAGAAGGAGTAAAACCTTAAATGATAATCGAAAAAATGTGAATAAGCGCCGTATTTAGTGTACTTGATGAGTAATATAATAACTAGGAATCGTCATTAGTCGAATTAAAGAAGGATGTGAAAATTTAAATTCACATAGAGAGCGTTTACCTAAATTTTTTTCAACAGATCAAGGTTTTGGATTTTCAACATGGAAATAATTTCCAGTCTCAATTTTCTGTCTTCCAAGAGCAGTCATATCATCTACATTATAGTTTCGAGGCGTATGTTCCTGAATTCTATAGTGTAAAGGTCTGCCCGTGTGTCCAATATAACAACAGTCACAATTTGAACAATCAAATTTGTAAACTACATTCCTTTTCTGAAAAATGTCTAATTCATCTTTAGAAGACGGAAACAAGTTTGGATTAGACTTTATTCGTCCGAAAGTAAATTTAATGTCATTCTGTCGTAAAATGATAGCAAGTTTGTTCATTATTCTCGAGATAGATTGATTCCCTAAAGATAGATTAGAGATTTTTCAAAAAAGGAATTTAGTTTACGAATTTCATTGTTTAAATTGTGACTGTTCTTATATATTGAACACACAGGCAGACGTTTACACTATAGAATTAAGGAACATGTACGTCAAAAGTATAATGTAGATAATGTGACTGCTCTTGAAAGACACAGAATTGAGCCTGGACATGATTTCGATTTTGAGCACCCAAAAATTCTGTCTGTTGAAAAGAATTTGAGTAAACGCTCAACTATTAAATTTTATTTTATCAAAGAAGTAAAAAGACTGTTGATCTCAGATTTGAAAACTCGAAATTACCATATTTCTACAGCTCTTTATGGAAATTTCAATTTTTCCATCCTCCTTAAATTCAAATGATGTCAATTCCTAGTGCTTTCAAGAACACATACAATCAT
>JAUMHM010000079.1:22743187-22755342 GCA_032362435.1 Melikaiella ostensackeni
ATCCATGCAAATTGTTGAAACAATTCTTGTTTGAGCAACTGAAAAATGAGATTATTTTTCAAGGACGATCATCCTTCTTCCCTTGCGGTTAGACCCAAATTTTTCAGATTTTTTCGAAAACTTTAGGTATGAACAAATATATTGTTCCTAACAATTCGTTATTAAACTAGCTGTGAATTCGATCCGAATAAATAAAGCCGAATAAAATTAAACTCATTTGCAGAAAATCTTCAAGATCAAGCTTCTGCTTCTTTTGCTTTTTTTAGTCATAATTTTTACAATTTTCCAGTTTCGTAGATAAGGGTTGATAACGGAATGGAATCACTGGCGATATCATACTTTCTTCGATATTTTTAGGACTACTTGTTAACATTTCAACCAAGAAATTAGCCCTAAATAGATATCAAAATAAATATTAACTTAAAAGTTTGTTTTTTAACTTCTTAAATATTTATATATGCTTGATATTCAGCCGATCTCATTGAAAATGTAATTAATGTATTATAATAATCTAATCAGGTAATGTAATATTATTGTGAAAATAATAATACAAATGTAATTATATACTTGCACGAAATGAATATTCAAGTTTTTATTTGTAAAAATGTGGGTAATAGTTTACTTTGATGACATTTCTGAATTTTGGAGTGAATAATCGTAAACATTTTGTAAAATCTTCTCACTAGTTCGAAAATAAAATATAATTTATGAAGAACCAAAAAGTTTAATGTTTTCCTCTAGAAAATCCAAAAAATTTGTTAAAGTCAGGTTCAACTCATTCTGTTATCGTTCTGTGAAACAACGTATACTAATATATTTTGAGGTGCTGATTACGGATATAACTTCGAAAATATCCGCAAACGATATTTCCAAAGTCAATTAAAAAAAAAAAAAACAGTTATGAAAGAAAATCCTCGAACAGCAAAATACGATTTTTGAAAAAATCTTCAGAAAAATTTACTTATGGAAACCTTATCGAACAATAAGAAGGCCATATTGTGAAATTTGTAAATAGGCTACGTCATCTCTTCTAACATAAGGTATTTGCCAGTTATTACTTCACAGCTGAGAAATTATAATTATTTACCTGGCTTATATATTTCACCTTACTAACAGAAACAACACGTAATTCGAAAAATAACAGCAGCACACCTGACGCGGAATTCTTCTGATATGAATTTCATAGAAACTAGTGAATCACCTAAACTAAAATTCGAAACATTTAAAATTTTTTTTATTTTAAAGTCAAAATAATAATGTATAATTTAAGGTCGACGTCACAGTCTCAGTAATCATGACAATCGGTTATAATTTGAATTTTTTCAAGAGCTATGTTAAAAGTGATAATTGATGTTAAAACCCATTTATTTATAGCATTTCATATTAACAAAAGGAGTTTCAATTAATTCAAAATGAAAAGCAAGACCATTTTCATCACGCTTACTGGGACGTTTACATCATTCCTAATTGAAAGCTGCATCTGATTTGAATACGTTTCATTCTAAGGGCTTCGAAATTAGACACTCATTCAAAATAAAATATTAAAAATTGTAAATTTAACAGCAGTAGCCTCAAAATTTGAATGAATTAGAATTCGCAGCATTAAGATTTGGAAAACCTCTGAACGACAATCATTTTTTGATGATCCCGGTAGTAAAAATTCAATATGTAATTATGAATTTCAAACTTTTCGAATTGCACAATCATTTTTGATTGAAAAAAGCAAAAGAAAAATATATTTGTAGCTGCTGAGGTGGAAAAATGAGCGAAGAGTTGGAGAAACTACAAAAAATGGTTTGAATTGTGAAAAATTTTAAAAATGAGAAGCACGGATTCATTGATTGGAGGGTTATTTTCAAGGGTGCGTCATGGATTTGTCCATCTAGGGCAATTCAGTGGTGTTTATATTGTTGGACTGTGCAACAAATCGGATTTTGGATAAATAGGCGCTTTTTTCTGATATTTCTAATAATATAATTAATCATTAACTGATCAGATAATAATTGTATGACTGGAGATTTCTATAGAATCAGAAAGTATTATACATTTCGCTGGAAACCTTTTTGTAATCATCGGTACAAATATACAATAAGATTTTTCAAGAAAAAGAACTATCCTAAGATTATTCAAACTTCAAAATTCAAAAGATTATTCATAGATTTTCATAGATATTTTTCATCAATCCATAGACCTCCACTACCATCCTTCCCCGAACTACAGGGGGTGAAATTTTCACCCCCTGGGCAAAACGGGTATTTTCGAATGGTCATAATATCCTCTATACAAATGCGAATTGAATTTTCTATGAGTGATATCTGAAGGGTTTTTCATGTCCTTTCATTTAATGGAGTCTATTGTTTTTCATTTTTCCATTTTATGTAAACAAATTACCATGTAAAATATTTATTTAACATTTTCTACTCTTCTGATACTTTTGATTTTCTTCAAGTATTTTTGAACGGAAACTCGACTTTTTTCCGATAAGAATTCTGGTCGACATTATAGGACTGACAATTGTTATGCGATTACGCGATTATGTAAACGTGTAGTGCTTAGAATTTTTATGTGTTTTTTCTATGGTGTCTGGCGTTTTGTTTTTGTTTCCTAGTAGTATATATTTATAAATTCTTTATGCTTCTGCTGTCCTGATGAATTTAGTGCAGCTTCGTTTAAGCATCGTGCATACAGCCAAGTCCCTGGTTGGACTGGTCAGATTGTCAGTGCGCGCGAGTAAGGGTTTCGCTCGGATATATTTGCATAGAAAATTCAATTCAATTTGTAGAAAGGAAGTTATGACAATTTGAAAATACCCGTTTTGTCCGGGGATCAAAATTTCATCACCTGTAGTTGGAGAAGGGATGGTAGTAAAAGTCTATAAATTGGTGAGTAAACTATTATCGTATAGGCGAACAAACTCAAAACTTTAAAGCAATTGGAAGACATGACTTTTGAAGTTGGGGCAGTTCATAAACAATGCCCTACATGTGCAGTAAAAAAAAAAAGCATTTTTATGTCTCTTTCAATTTTTCAAAGTTTCAGCAAAAAATATTTATTGTTGCATACACAAACATGCTGAAATCGTATTGCTGATATGGCAAGTATCACAACATCCTTGAGCCTGTGATATTAAATATATAGGTAGTTATATCAATGCGTTCATTTCCATGTTTGAATTCTAAGGCTGTTTTCCATATATTTGAACTTCGAACAGTTGCAGACTTTTTAATATTAGCAGCGCTGAGAGCGTGATCCCTACGATATTAGCATGTTTGAGTCTACAATAATGAATAGTTTTCGCTGAAACCATGAGAAACATGAAAGCGGACGTAAACAGCCTTTTTTTTGGCTTACATAATTGAAAACAGTTCATTTCTGTTTTAGGGAACTCATATGTTAAATTAATCCTACCAAAAATAGGCTACTCACCTCCTTTTTATATTTTTACAATTTTTTAAAGTTTCAGCGAAATATATTTATTATTGCACACACAAACATGCTGAAACTGTATTGCTAATATCGCAAGTATCACAAGATCCTTGAGTTTATGATATTAAATATATATATATATAGTTATTTCAATGCGTTGATTTTAATATTTGCATTCTAAGACTGTTTTCCATGTATTTGAACTTACATAATTAAAAACAGTTCATTTCTGCTTAACCAAACTCAAATAAAAAATATTTTACCAATAATTGACTTGTTTTTTATTTAAGAATTTCAATGAAAATATTCATACATGTGGACGCACTATACCCGCACTGGTCCGCATGACGTGCTTCTACCAGTATTAGGCCGAAGTTTGTTGCCGTACCAGAATCGCCTTCCCTCTATTGTTATTTCCCCCCTTCTCCATAACCTCTTTCTTATGTAGAATCTCTGCCATTGATCAATATAAATTGTCCACTTGTAGTACCATCTCGAACCTGTTAAACAGAATCGCCAGAACGGGAAAACCGTTCAGACATAAAATGATCCACATACAGAGGCGCACATGTGCAGAGGCGAAAGCCAGAGTATGATTGACTTTGTTGTAGGGGATGAAAGTAGTTTCAAAAATGAATCTAGGTCAGAAGCACAATTGGCATATTGTGAAAATCTGAATAAATATTTAGTGCATCATAAAGAAGACGTGCATCTTAAGTGAGCGATGCTGCAGTTGTAGGAAGAAAGAATGGCGATGCTTGTTGGAATGATGAAACACGCGTGGCTATCAACAAGAGAAAACAAGCATACTAAAGAGAGTTGAACATTATGGGCCTCAGCGATGAGATACTGTGAGTAATTTTTTCAAGGGATTGAATGGAGTTCAAGGTATTGAGCATAGTAACTATGACACGGAAGAGGATACGTTACACAATCTCGTTGTAGGTGGCGAAAGATTAATTGATATCTGAGACATTATATCCTTCATTAGGAAACAAAATAATGGTGAAGGTGCTGGTGTGGATCGTATCACCGTCAGAAGATAACCGCTTAAGAAGGGAGGCGGATATTTGGTTGTGTGGCCGAGTGAATTTATGAATATGTGTGCCCAGGGCAGTAAAGTTCCAAATAATTGGAGAAAGGCGTTCCACTCTACAAGGAAAATGGTGATCAAGATGACTGTACTAATTATAGAGCAATCAGCCTACTAAGTACCGTGGAAAAAATATTTACCGAAATAGTTATTGGTAAGGTCGGGGGAATGACTAAAGAAAGGATCCAGGAAGTCCAATGTGGATTTATGGCAGGGAAATCATGTGAGGATCAGATATTTAGCTTGAGGTAGATCATACAAAAAAGTTTGAGGGTAAAATAAAAATTTTTCTGTGCATTTGTTGATCTGGAAAATGATTTTGATGAGGTGGATAGAACTAAACTTTGGGAATTGCTCAAAAATTATTGAATAAGTTGTTGCCTTCTAAAAGCAATAAAAGCAATATATAATGGTAGTGAAGCGAGTGTAAGAGTAAGTGGGTAACTAAGGGATTGACTAGATATTATGCAAGGCGTTAGGCAAGGATGCGTTCTGTCTTCCTGGGTGTTAAATATGCATGGGAAAATATCTGAGAATGGCTGTTTTATATGAATAAGGTCTTGATCTCGGGACAGTGCAAGTGTGTGATTTGGCGTTTGCAGTCGATAAGATTGTTACGGCAGAATCAGTGGATGATTTACAGAGGATGTTGAACAGGCTGGGTACCAGCATGAAGAGTATGGGTTTTAAGATTAACATGGATGAAAGAAAAATTATTGGGTTGCAAAGAAGGGGAGACAAAACTATATGCAACATGGCCTTAAACAAAGAGCGAATAGAAAAAGTTGATGATTTCGTGTATGCTGCAGGTTTTTTAACTGCTGAAGGAAAGATAGATGCAAAGATATCCAGACGTATGAAAGAGAGGAGAAAGATTATCGTCAGAATACCAGCCATTATAAGAAGTGAAAATGTAACAAATAGAGCTAAAATTGCAATATATAATTCTGTGCTTGCAGCCACTGTGCTGTGTGATAGCAAAACCTGGACGTATTAAGAAAGGAATAGGAATAAAGTGAACGCGGTTGGCATGCAATTCTTGTTCAATAATTGCGGTAAAACGCTAATGAACAAGGTCAGTAATGAGTGGATTCTCAAAGAATGTGGTGTAGAGAAACATTGATTGGCAAGAGTGAAAAAAATTTGCTGATATGATTTCGTGATGTTGTGAGAATGAGTGAGGAACGTTTAACGAATCAAGTATATTTAGGTGAAGTGAGAGGTAGCGCACCCAGAGGTAGACCAAAGAAAGAATGGTTGGAATGTGTGAATGAGACCCTGAAGAGGAGGAATATTCGATCTAAAACCTTTTCCTTCTTCTCCTAAACATCCCGTACCCAAATTTACCATACAAATTCTTTCATCCCCTGTAGTGAAACGAGACCAAAACCGAACGAGTTACGCTTACTCCCAAAGGGATTTGGCTTAATGGTATAATAATAATAAAAAAGTTCAGTCCAGTTCAGGCGAAAATTCATCTCGATCGACAGACTGTCCGCCATGAGTTTCCCTGAATCTCCGCATTAGGCATCTCACTTTACGAACAAAAGATGGCGGGTTTTTTCCGCAAAGCGAGCGGACTTTACGATTTCCGACTAATGCTGACTTTACATCGTCGCGTTCTTCTTTTGATCAAACCTTGATTCCCATCGCCATATGGGTGGACTTTACGGTTTAATTCTTACTGTGAAGCAAGTTATATAAGTATCATGCTGATATTAGGCTGTTACGGTTCCAAAGGAAATTAGAAAAACTTAAAAATAAGCTATCCGAATTGAGTTAATAGAAATCATAATACAGTGCCTAAAAAATAAAGGGAATCTGTAAAGACAGAGATAGAGTCAATTGTCGAGAACGAGTTGTGCAATATTTATTGGAACTACCAGCGCTCAGGCTAAAAGTCCCTATTGTACACTCGAGGCCTGATATCGTACTCCTTGAAAAAGAGAAGCGAACTATGTTCGTGATCGAATTCTCGGCTTCGGCCGACGCCAACATCACTGTCAAGGAGAAAGAGAAGGGGGAGAGGTATCGAGACCTTATAAGGGAGATGCGAGGAAGGTTCCGAGAATATTCGGCTAAAATAATTGTCCTTGTCATCGGTGCTCTCGGTGGTGCGAAACTATCACTGGTTCGTAAACCCGAAGCCACACCCGCGTGCCAGAAAAATTCCAAGGGACTCGCGAGATGGACGCAAAGAGCTGTCATTCTTGGGTCGCTCCGTCTTCTTAAGTTTCACGAGTGTTTCGCCGGCCATGGGTTTAATTTACCGCTGTTCTATTGAGAGCCATCGTCATCTCCCTGGATGGCATAGAGGGTCCCTGTACTGAGGGTTTCTGCTGAATACGATTACATAAACCAATAAGCAGTCGCGGACAATTGTCCAGGTATGGTCCCGAACGGAAAACTCCCAAGCTAAGGCATGAAATACCGTGCCGATAGCAGAATGGCACCTGGATGAGGTGTTTTTTACGATGTCTTCAATATACCGGGCGGCCTTCTAGAATGGGTCGGCAAACAGTGGCGATCGCCCTAGAGTTCGAGTTGCTGCAAATAACTGGATGTAAATAAGATGACAAATCGGCGAGACGAGTTGTTAGGATGCCAGCATCATCTCTGATCTTGAAGGTTTCATGGCGCGCCTGCACACTCTGTGGTCCCAGAAACACCCAGTGCCCTTGCACGTTTCGCAACAGGCGTTGCGAAACCGCGTCGATAACCTCTTACGGAACTAAGGCAAACAGCCTGATGATCTGACTGAAATGGCTGAAGCTTCTCGTGAGGATCTCCTGGAGAAGTCTGACCTCCGGACCATCACTTGTTCAGTTATGGATGCGGCGGGAGCTTTGTCCGATTCAAATTGAAAAGTAAAGCCGACGATAGATTGAAAGACCAAAAGGCGCTTGCATTGACTGAAAAAGAAGATTGTCTGGACAAGATGAAACGCGTCCCGTATTCAGTGCGTGATTGAATACATAGCATCTGGTGAGCCTCTTACGGTAAGAGTCTAAAAATTCGCTCACGAACTGAGAATCCACCATTACACATTGAACAAGTCAAAGTTGCTAATTATCAAGTGGCACATTGTTGACAATATACGGGTGTTATCTGACGCAAGGAGGAGAAAACAGAAGAGGGAGGGATGGGTGAGAAAGAAACAACGGTTTCTCGCTGACCCATCGCGCCTCTTCAGTGATCCCCCTGTTTCTGTCAATAATCTGCCTACGTCCGAGCAGGTAGAGACTTTTTGGAGAAAGATTGACGAAATTCAACACCCATTGTATAAAGACACTGAGAACATCATGCGTTTCACGGAGCTGTGCGACAACTTCATAACGTGTGAGGAAGAAAGTCCACCAGTCACTGCCAAAGAGGTGAAGAAAGCACTGATGGGCACGAAGAACATCTCCGCTGCCGGACCGATTGGTATCAAAAACTTCTGGTGGAAGAAGAAAGAAAAATGCCAAGGCACTTGCAAGATGGACGCAGAGAGCTATCACTCTTGGGTCTCTCCGTGTCATTAGGACTTGCGAGGGTTTCGCCGGCCCTTCGTCGTGATTCCATCGTACCATGTGGTCATCCATCTCATGGTTGTGAGGCGTGGCCATAGGTGTGACTTACCGTGGTTCTGCTGGGAGCCAGTGTCATTTTCTTGGATGACAGTCGCTCTCAGGGGGACCGTGCGGTGGTTGTTTGGCCAATTTTTTTAAAATTATATAGTTAAGATTTGTCATAAAAACAACCGCGGGATCTCATGGACAGCAGGCGTCATTCCAGAAAATGACACCCGCTCCCGGTGAAATAGCAGTAATGTTTCAGCTTCTGCTTATGTTTACACGTTGTGGCATGCATAGAGAGGTTGATGCCCCTTCGGGAAACCATATTTACTATCTCATCTGGAAAACATCGCGTGACAACTAACAGCATCACCTTCCAGAGGGGAGTCTTTCAGGGTGACACCATAAGCCGTCTTTTCATCTTCTTCACACTTTTGCCACTATCGCCCGCACTACGCAATTCTCATGGGTACCTCTGCGGCGGATCTTATAATCGTGAGCATAAGGTCACTCATATATTTTATATGGATGACTTGAAGATCTATACTTCTGGAACACAGCATCTTAAGTATGCTCTAAAGATCGTCGAGGGGTACACACGAGAAGTTTGTATGAACTTTGGATTGTACAAGTGTGTAAGATTACGCATATGCAGAAGAGGTTGCATATCAACTCTTTCGTTCCGCGCTTATACATCCCACGCCGGAAAGGCGGGTCAGAAACCACGAGGTGATTGGCAAAGGAGCATTCCTTTACAAAGCCGCAGAGCAGGCGGCCGACATCCTTGGCCTGGGTCTTAACATCACGAGTGAGGAAAGTGTTTTTACTCCATCCAGATGCCACACTTCTGAAAGCCTGAGGTCAACAACTTCCTCGAACAGCTTCACGATAAAAAAATGCACGGAAACTTTTACGGAAATATAAATGATGTCCTTGTCGAAGGAGTTTACGTTAGCCTTCCTTAAATCATCTGGACTGAATTCAGGCACAGAGGGTTTCATTTTCGCGTGTCAGAACGGTGTCATTTCCACCTTGGTATACCGTAGTCGCATCTTCACAGGGAGCGGGCGTCACTCACAGGGGCGGTCTGGCGAAATTCTCTTGCACCCTGAGGATAAGGAGCGACCCAAGGATGACCGCTTTCTGCATTTTCCCCGCATGTGTCTTGTCGTGTTTTCGATACGCAGGGATGTTTTTCAGGCTATAAACCAGTGAAAGCTAGGTGCCTCCCAGAGCACTGCTGATCAGGACGACTAGCTTGACAGAATATTCTGCAATATCCATTGCAACTCCCTTATAATCTTTTTATACTTCTCTTTCTTATCATTCTCCTTGGCTGCGATGTTCTTGTTGGCTGGTGCCGAAAATTCGATTACGAACATGGTTCGTTTCTCGAAGTCACGGAGAAGTATATCATATAAGGCAATTCTGATTTGATATACGTTATGATATAAACAGACATGGTATATTACGATTATTATAATGTATTTATTTACTAACGAAAAACAGCCAGCTAATTTAATTCAATTTAGCATTTTCAAAGTGAAATGATTTTAATTCCTTCTATTCCTTCCTTAACATTCTTGATATTTTTAGTTCCTTAATACCCTGCCTTTAAATTTTACGAAGTCGATTGAAGCGAATACACAGAAAAAACTGGGGTTTCTATTAGAACCAAATTTTAATTCTAAGGGAGCTTCAACAAAAAGAAACCCCTCTTACTGAAATGGAACCCAAAACGATGAACTTGTTCCAAAGGAGACTTCAGTTTGACCTCTAAGGGACGAAGATATTTCTTTGTTCAAGTGTTCTCCAAAGAACCCCTTTTGGGTCTCTACAGGTTTCTACTGAGGTTCAAGTTCTAAAAGGTACCAATTTTTATTAAAGTCACAACTTTAGCGAGCCCCTAGTTTTTTCTGTGTAAGTTTTGCTCTTTCTTTTTAAATACTTTCAAATAAAAATTTTGTTCTGGATATTCTTGATTTACACGTTAACCTCTTTACAACTTACCCTATCGTGTAATTATTATTCTTGAGGTTTTGTTTCGGAGCGAACGAACGAGTGTCGCACAATTCAAATATTCCAGGACTATTGAAATGATAACAAAATTCACAATAAGTATTTTATTTGTACTATTTTATTTTCTGGCAAAAATGAATTTCTCAGAGGCTTCAGTCTTCAAAGAGAATAGACTTTCTTAAATTTACGCAACGAATTTCAAAAGTTTCGTCATAGAGACTAAGCTGCAGGAGACTGGTGCCCTCTCTAGGAATTCATAATATTTAGTCTCAAATAAGGAATCCCTCAGTTTCGAAAAATATAGGGGTCTTGCTAAAATAACAAAGTGCAAAGTCTTCCACCCTGATTGAAATATCTATCTTAATTTGAATTTTCGGGGGTAAAATATGTCATGCTTAAATGACTACCATTACACATGGGATCGGCAATCTCCCACCTCATCTCTGACACATATGTGCACCAAGCCATAACTACATTTTAGTTCGCGATTCCCTTGTAGATGCGCTACTATCAGTATGTGGTCGAACGCACCCATGGGAGTCGACCCAGTCTGGCCTTTCCCTGACGTCTCGCTCGCCATACTGATGGTGACTCAACACCTCTGCATGCGAGCGGAAAAGCACATAGGAATGAAAGAGATGAAGAGCGGTTTTTCAATCATGTACCTCTTTTACTCTTACGGGCTTTTCCGCTTACATGCAGATGTGTAAAAGCGCAGAGGGAAGATAGGTATATAGGCTACAATGCCCACCAAGCTTAAAACATGAGCGCGGGGAATGAGACGTCGGGAGTAGGGTTTAGTTTGGGAACCAGCGATGCACGGTGCTAACGTCGTGAACCAGTTAAGTGGCCTTTACATGCGAGCGACGAGCGACAGCGACAGTGACGACACATGTGAATTTGTGAAGTTCGTGAGCGATTGACAATTGGATACTTGCGCGTTCTCCAGTTGCCCCACATATTGGCAATAACAACTCCAAAAACCAGTGATTGTATTATTTGTTTTCCTCGTGCGAGTATAAATTTATTGTTGTTTTTAATAAAATATACAGTATGAAATTACGACTATTGTCATGTGTTACTGATAACAATATTATTCATAACCTGTGAAAATATGTAATATTTGAATATAATGTTTGGTATTCCATTTATAATAGAATTCAAAACATTAAATATTCAAGTAATGGAGTTTTAAATATGTAACAGTAATAATTATAAGTGTGGCATACATTATTTGTTCAAACAGATAATCTGTGCCACACTTTTCGTTTGCGTATCCGACATGGCTTCTATCATGCCGTGTTACCCACTGTACGATTGAATGATATACGCATTCAACAGTACTTCAGACTGGCAACAGTGCAGTATGAAGAGTAATTGCATCTCGTGGGTCCAACTTTAGCCAAAATGCATGTCGTTCGAGAATCAATTAGTGTAGCAGAAAGTTTATCGATAACTTTAAGGTATAACGCTGCAATTAATTGTTCATTTATACAGATGCAGAGTGATATTCTCGAGAATTAAATATTTCAGTCATCACAGAGTGTCACCTATTCACCTTTTGTCACCTATTTTGAATTTTGTCACCGTTTTCACCTATTTTGGCGTTTGTCACCTTTTTTCACCTTTTTTCAGTTGAAAAAGTAAAACTTTTTTTTCAAAATTACAACCTGCATTGCCTTGGAGTTTATTCGTGTTTGATGACTGGTCTTCTACTGCATTTGAATAATCGCGCGCTTAGTTTTAACTGTTGAGTTGCACTACTGGCCACTCGCCACCGTTCGCGCTCGTGTCTTGTAACGTCTAGTGTCCCTATGCCAGAGTCTGGCCACCGACCTCACAACTTTCTGATTGGCTCCACCATTTCTAGCTCAGTTTCCGGTTCTGTATGTTTGTGTTGCACATCGATATACGCCCATGGTCCATGGTGTAGTTTAATGTAATGTGACTTAGTGTAATAACGTCCGGTCAGGCTGGAAGTTTTGGACGGGTAAAAGTGGAGATCGGTGGCCAGACACTGGTATAGGGACACTAGTAACGTCGTCGTTTGTTCGGTCCAG
>JAUMHM010000079.1:22812052-22840688 GCA_032362435.1 Melikaiella ostensackeni
GACTGAAACTTTGACAGTAGGCTACTAAAAGAATGTACTGCACGATGGTAAAACTCTTTCGTAATAGCAGCGCCATCTGGCGGTGAGGCTAAGTACTTGTTGAATGACCCTCGTAGTCTTGTGGAAAGAGTGTGTTGTTTGAATGAACACCACGCAACTTTTAGATTGATCTAAAACCCATACTTTCTCCTACACATCCCTTACTTTCCCTTACCATGTGAGTTTTCTGATCCCGGTAGTATAACGAGGCTAGAATCGAATGAGTTACGCTTACCCCGAGAGGGATTTATCTTAATGGTATAATGATAAAAAAAAACTTGAAATAACTGCAGATATCATAGATATCATATTTACCAATGGAATTGAGGGTAACCGCCAAGGATAAGACCAGAGTATAAGCGATCCTCATTTTTTCCAAGTAGTGGAAAGACTAATCGAAGCATCAATAATTTACTCGAATAACAGTGCAATTAACGAATATTTCAGTTTTTCCTCATTGTACTGTTGTCATTATCTCATGGATCATACATGTCAAGCTTGTCCTTCTGAGGAATTTATATTTACATATTTATGGTTCTATTGTCTAATCATTAGCTGCAGTAAAACCGCTGCCAATCATATTACAAAATTCTCTAAAGATCGTTTGGTGATGAAATGTATGAAGAGGCAAGTTGATTTGTACATTTCCATGGTTACAGAATTTCTTTATGACATTTCTGTTATTTGAGTCGTTCTTTTCTTCTTTCTTTGCGTGCATGTGCAGCAGAGCTATCTTTTGTTGATAATTCAATTAAACAACTACCTCATTTGTGAGTACAGTAATTCAGATTTTGACGGTTACTTATCGTATAATTACTTATTAGCACTCAAATATGCGTAGATTCTCCTTGAAATAGGTCTGTGTAGGAAATTTCAAATTGTCAATGCCTATTGCCCAATTAAAGCTGCGCACAGCACAAGACAACAAATCAAGATAATATTCCCTGATTTATTGGCTTGTGTACTTTTTGGCTTATATAACGTCTCACAATTGATAACACCAGAAATAATCACTGTAACATCTATGTTGAAATTATTCTTTCTAATTAATTGTTGCGATTTTTTTCAGAAATCACTAATTCGTGGATATAAAAGAATTTAAAAAAAAATTATTTCGATATTTTGATATTTTAATATCAGTACTATATCCATAAAAGTTTTTTCAGGTATTTTCGTACATCAAATGAAATCATTTCAAGTCATAAAATTTTAGATCCAGAAGTTTGGGCATTTTGTAATGATTTTTCAATTCATTGGGGTTGAATTGGATTGTGTTTCGGAAGAGGTAGGGGGTTGATACCTTTTCGAAATTATTTAAGCACAGCTTATACTGTTACCAATCGTGAAATTTTAGATCCGGAGTTTAGATCATTCTTAATAATTTACGTGTTTCGTCCATAGAACAATCCCAAATGAATAGAGTAGAACCGGTACGGCAACCATATTAGTCGCGGATATCTTGTTTAACGCCGACAGATTGAAAGATCAAATCTGGCTGGTTTCAAACTATTATACTGTTTTATGCCAAAAAAAAGTTTTCTATTACTTTGACTTCTTTTATATTCTAAATTGAGCGCCTTTTCTAATTTGAGACGATACATTTTCGCGCGATATTTAAATACTGTTATTATTATTTGAGTAATTTTCAATAACTTTAGCTATTTAAGCGATTAAAATTTGAAAGTTAATCAAAGTTGTCACAAAATCCAAGAATTGAAATTCTCTGATTTTCCGGAACTCTGGCAACCCTGAAATCTGACCTCAATTGTAGCCTACAAGTCTTAAATTCCAATCAATTTAACAGAACTCTAATATATTTATCTGAATTCTAGAGAATTTAACAGAATCCTAGCAAATTTGAAAGAAATATAGTGATTTAAATAAAATTTTCGTAAATTCACAAAATTTCTATCGAATTTGACATATTTCTAATGAATTCAAAAAACTTTGGTTAATTTAAAAAGAATATTTCTAGCTAACTTGAAAAAAATATTAAATGTAACAAAATTATTGTGATTTTAATAGAATTATCGAAAATTCAATATAATTGAAGTGAGTTTAGTGGAAATCTAGTTAATTAAGAAATAAAAAAATTCTAATAAACTGAAAATTATTCTTGTGATTCGAACAAAATTCTATTAAATTAAAAAAAATCTTTTGATTTTTAGGAGACGTCTATTAAATTAGAAAAATGCTGGTGATTTTAACAGAACTCTAGTATTCATAATAGTTCCAGAAATTTGTAGTGAATTTATCAGTATTCCAGAGAATTTAACAGAATCCTGATTAATTAAAAATTTAACGGAATTCTATTGAATTTAAAAGAATCCTGGTGAATTGAAAGAATTATAGTGATTTAAATGAAATGCTATTAAATGTAATAGATTTCTTGTAATTTTGACAGAATTATGGAAAATTCAATGTACACTGAAAGTCTCTAAAAGGTCAGTCTGCAGTATGTTATTCCGAGAATTTCGTTTCATGACCAGGGGTCGAAGGTGTACAGAGAGCGGCTACTCTAAAGCCAGCAAACTCGTCCAGCACCGCACTAACGAAGCTGGATACAGTTCGCTCGGTCCGCACTTCGCTTCATTCGCTTTCAGTGTTTACGTTATGTGTTACAAAAATATCGCAGGGAAACAAGAGGCAGCGTTTATCCTTCAAAACAAACGTTCAAAGAAATTTAATAAATATTTTTTACTGAGAGCGAAAGTCACATAGAAATGGTTCATGCAGCCCTGATTGTTGACATTGGAGTCGGTCGGCAATATGTCCAAGGCCATTTTAGGCAAGAACCAAAGACGGAACTGTATTGGAATTTTAGTGTAATTTCAGTGAATTTGATAGAAATCTATTTAATTCAGAAATCAAAAAAATTCCATTGAATAAAAAATTTTTCCTGTGATTTTAGCAGAAATTTGGTAGATTCACCAAAATTGTATTGAATTGCACAGAATTCTAGTGCATTTGACAGTATTTAGGTGATTTTAACGTAGCTTAATTAGATTAACAACAGATAAGTAAATTTTACTAGACTCAACAGAACTAAACAGGACTAAACAGAATTCTAGTGGTCAATATTATGGAAGTTTTATCCGCGTTATTTTGAATCAATAATTATAGAAGATCGCCGAATCAATGTGCGTGAGACTCCTAAGGCTGTATTCATCGCCACTGAACGAGTCTACAACATTTTACACAAAAAATTGCAGGTTAAGAAAGTGTGTGTAAGATGGGTGCCGTGATTGCTGACTCCCGATCAAAAGCGCAACCGAAAAGACGTCTTAGCGCAGTGTTTAGCGAAGTTTTTATCGGAATCCGCAGGACTTTTTGCATCGATTCGTGACTGTGGACGAAACCTGGATCCTCCACTATACACCCGAGATAAAGCAGCAGTCAAAGCAGTAGGTATTGCCTGGTGAAAGTCTGCCAAAGAAGGTGAAGACTGTTTTGTCAGCTGGCCACAGTATTTTGGGACTCTCAAGGAATTATCCTCATTGATTACCTGGAGAAGGGTAATTTGGCGCACAAAAAGTGCTCTTTTACCACGATAACGCACCGTCTCACACCTCCGCAATCGGAATGGCAAAAATACACGAACTGGGCTTTGAATTAATTCCTCATCCCCCCTATTCTCCAGACTTAGCTCTGTGCGACTTCTTTTTGTTCCCCAACTTAAAGACCTGGTTCTGTGAGAAGAGATTCTCGTCCAATGAAGGAGTAATCGATGCCGTAAATGCGTACTTTGCAGAGCTCGAGAAATTTTACTTGTCTAAAGGGATGAAAAAATTGAAAATTCGCTGGACTAAGTGCGTAGCCCTCGAAGGAGACTATGTTGAGAAAAAAAGGCGAATTTAAAAAAAAATCTTTACTTGCTTTTTTACCGAATTTATCAAACGAACGCCGTATAATGTAGACCCATTCGGCATTTCCAGCTTTCGCAAATTTACCTAAAAGAAGAGATGAACAACCCAGATGATCGCCATCTGAGAAACTTAAGGTTCCTGAAAATAATAAAGTCCCTAAAGAAGACAGTGGGAAAACACTTGAACTTCGGGATGGTATGTTTGCTTCAATCATTGGGACATTTCAATTATTGGATCAAACTTCCCCGTGAAAGTCGTGTAAAAGAAACCTGGATATTAGGCTCATATCCCGGAACGACCTGAGGAATGTAAAAAGTGGTCCAAAGATCGTTAGACATCGGGCAGAGGTCATTCAGCGTATTTTTGGTATTTTTGAAATTTTGTAGAAGTCATGTGAAAATTCTATAGAAAGTTTACTAGAATTAATGTAGAAATTGTACAGAAAGTGGACGAGAATTCATGTAGAAATTCCATATAATCATTATACTCAAATTCTATCGAATTTTTGCACCTGGACTCTCATCAGTGGTTCCTTCCGATATCAACGCTCTGAGTGCTTCGAATCCTACCAACCAAAAGTTAGTGCTACTGGAAGTAACTAACCACAAAAAGGATCCGTCGGCATGAGTTGCGATTTCAATGCTGATGGATCTTCTTTGTGGTTGGTTACTTGCGGCCGCATTAACTTTTGGTTGATGCAATTCGGATCACTCATAGCACACTTAGAGCGTTAATATCAGAAACTGCCAGTGCTACTTCTCAATACTCACTCATACTGCTGAAGGTGTGGCCCGTTTACAAATTAGAAATGAAAACCAGCGACCACTGCAGAGCGCGGCAAGAAGCCTCCATTGAAAGTATAGGGACATATGATGTTACCTATATAGCTGGTAAGGAAGACTTCCAAAAGTTGGTTAGGCATAGCCATTCTGACCTTCGGCGTTTCGCCCTGGACTCACTTGTGTAGACTCATCAGTGTGGCTGACCACAAGTGAATCCTGTCACAGACGCCTTGGGGAACTTGATGATATTTTATCTTCGTTCACCCATCAAAATAGTATCCGCGCCGATTGCTGCTTGACTTCTGTGAACGGGGCGAAGGCTGTTCTGCGATGTTGGTGCAGGAGATCCTGTAGGTCGGTGAAAGTCTTGCCACCGTAGTATTGAAACTAGAGTCCCCCCTACAGTAGTAATCGTGGTAGCGGCCATTCTGCTTAACTCAAATGGTAAACTTTTGATTTCAGATATAATATTCTAAGCAGTAGATTAATAACTTTATCGATTACTGATTATTATTTAGATATATGTGTTTGTACTTAAAGTGAAATATACATGTATTATAATTGTCTTTCCTGGATTATGATTCAGCTTAATGCGTAAAATGTATTTCATTCATTTTTCAAATTTTATTTAATGCAGTATAATTGTGATGTTTCCGACGGCTAAAAGTGTCTAAGTTTGTAGCGTCACCGCAGTGCTATATTATGAAGGTATACTACCACATAGAAAGGATTCTTTCGAAGTAAAGTTGCAGTGCAGTGGCCAGATGTAAGAGCTTTCAAACTAATTTTGTTTCCAATTTTCCAATTAGATACTCGAAATTTGAGAAATCAGTTGTCACATATAAATTTATGTTTGTGCATAAATAAATAATGATTTTCACAGTGTTAAAGAGATTAGTTTGATGAAGATTTTTTGACAGCGACATCTTAAATATTCTAATTGCCTGTCAAACTTCTGGATCTTTAAGGCTCGACTGCCATAAATTGAGTCGTAAAAAAGGACCCAGATCACTGAAGCTCTCACTAGAGACGAAATCATTCAAAGCGGGGCTGCAAATAGCCTGAAACAGGCATGACTTTTTCCCAGAAAATATTCCGCGATTTTCTTTCGGTAGGGTTTAGCCATGTTTTATTCGGTATACGTTTTTCTTCCGCCAGGCATACCGATGAGCATACTTACTCGTATACCAATAAATGAATTAAAATAAAAATCTTGATATTATTATTATCATACTATTAGGCCAAATCCCTTTCAGGGTAAGCATAACTCGTTCGGTTCTGGTCTCGTTTTGGTACTGAGGATTAAGAAATTACTATAGTGAATTTGGGTATGGGATGTTGAGGAGGAGAAGGAATAGGTTTTAGATCAATCTTACAACGTCGCCCCGACACTAGTTGCTTGATCAATCTCTCTAGTGATCAACCCAGGTGAAGAGCTTCGCAAAACCATTAGAATAACAGGAATAATTATAACAATCCACTCAGAAAATCTCTTCACGCGGGCCCATTAGTATCAAAAACTTCTATCCTCTCTTCGTTTTAGGCAAGGTTGCATACTGTTTTCTCACCCCTTCTTTCAAAAACGATATTTTTATTTCATTTGCGTTAATCTTAAGATCTATACTCTTCATGCTGGTCTCCAGTCTGCTCATCATTCTCTGAAAATCGTCGGCTGATTCCGCTGCAACAGTCTTATCATTTGCAAACGCCGGTCCTCGTACTTTCACTCTCCTGAGATCAACACCTTCTTCGTCTAGGAGGGCCATTCTTAGACATTTGTCCATTTTTTTCCAATCATTTGGAACTTCACCCTGCACAGCACACATATTCATAAATTCGGTCAGCCACACAAACCAATATCCGCCACCGGTCTTAAGCATTTCAGCGGTGACGTCATCCATACCAGCAGCCTTGCCATTCTTTAGTTTCCTTATCACAGATATAATGTCGTCGATATTGTTTCATCTTCCGTTACCTACAACGGGATTGTCTAATGTATTCTCTTCAATGGGAAGGTTTTTATGCTCCACAGCTTGACCTGCATCAAATCTCTTGAAAAAATCTCTCATACAGTCTTTCACTTTGTCCGAATCCCATACCATTTCACCATCAACATTCTTGATTTCGACTGTTTCAGTGCTAGGACTTCCTTTCATAATCTTCTTAACCTATTTCCAAAATGATTTCTTATTTTCTTCAGAGTCGTTTTGCATTTTCTTATCTCCTCCCGCTTTGATTTATCCTTGCTATCTTTGATTAGTATCTTGGATCTTCTGTTTTTATCCAGTACCGCACACTTCAGATGCACTCTCAAAGATGCTATCCCGTAGTATACTTCATGCACCCTCTACTTTTTTATGATTCAATTTAGTCTTCCAGTCTTCTTTACGATGTTCTAAATATTTATTCAGCTTTTCACTATATACCAATTGTACTTCTGGTTTCTGCAAATTCTCTATTCTAACTCGCGTCTGCTTCGGTTTATTATTAGTTCTTTTTTTCCTCCACCCTTGACCTAGACTCATTTTCGAAACTAAGAGTTAGTGATCCGTTCCGCGCTCAGAGCCTCTCATAACCCTTGTATCTCTTATGATCCCTCTCAGTCTTTCATCCGCTACAAGAAAGTCAATCATACTATGACTTTTGCCTCTGAACCAAGTATGCATGTGGATCTTTTTATGTCTGAACCAAGTGTTCGTAATAAACAAGCCTTTTGCTGAGCATAAGCTAATCAACTTATCCCCGTTACCGTTCGTTTTTGGGTCTCCGAAATGGCCCAGTACCCTGTCGGTACCTTTGCGTTGCACACCAACCCAGCTATTCATATCTTCAAGTCAAAATATTCTTCAGTCAGGATCGCAAGTCCCTAGTATATCATTTAACGAGTCCCAGAAAGTATGTACCTTTTACATCTCTCTTGCCACCATCAACTGGAGCGTAGCACTCTATGATGAATAGTCTTTTGATTCCCACTTTTATTCTTCCCTATAGTAATTTCGGTGATACACATTCATACTTTTTGACATGTTGTTTTGCTCTCTCATTCATGATCAGACCGACTCCTTGGGTGCTATATGATTAACTATCTACTCCTGACCAGAGTTCGAGTCCGTTCTCCATGTTTCTTACTGGACATCCCTTCTTCTTTGTTTCCGGTACACACAAAATATCTAGCTTCTTTTCGTGCATTGTATACCGCAATTCCTTTCCCTTAAGGTCTTTTAGACCTTTAGCATTCCACAACAAATCTCCATTCATCGCCTGAAACTTTTCCGGGGACATGCCTTCCGTCAACAAAAGTGTCAATACTATCCGAAGCTACATTATTATTTGTATTGTTCCTTATTTAAAGTATACACCCAACTACCAACTTGATGAGAGAAATATTTTCCGTAAGTATAAAATCATGTCTGAAATGAGCAGCTAAATAGTTATGAGGTGAAGTGTCTATTCATAAAGTCAGTCCCACCAAACTTCGGTCATGCAGAGGAAAGTATGAAAACCAAGCCAGAACCAAAGAAGTTATGATCGGTTTGTGCTGTATACTGAGGAGGGCACCAGTCTGCTGCAGTTTGGTCCCAAAGATAGAAATAGACCATTTAATGCAAATGTGACGAGAATACTCAACGGTGAACAAAAAGTTAACAAGCTTATGAGCTTCCCCAAATTCTCTTTTTAAAAGGTCAACTTTGAGAACTCATATAAATCTCCAAAGCCTTTCACAATTTTGAAAACTTCTCATAAATTTTCTCAAAGCTCTGTATAAATTTCCAAAAGATTCTACAACCTTCCATATATTCGCGCATGATTCGGCACATTTCAAAAATCTCAAAAGATCCTGAATTTCCATAGATTTTTGAAAGTTCCCGTGAATAACCATAAATTTCCCAAAGTCTCCATACATTTTGATAAAGTTTCGTAAATTTCTGAAACTTCTCAGTAATTCATGAAAAATCTTAAATTTCTATGACCTTTTTTTAAACTTATTTTAAATTTATGGAAACCTCTTCTCTTCGAAAACTGAAGCCTTCGGGAAGTATATGTTTGCCAGAAAATGAAATAGTACAAATAAAATACTCATTGTGGATTTTGTTATCATTTCAGTAGTCCTGGAATACTTGAATTGCGCAACACTTGTTCCTTCGCTTAAGAAAAAAAACACTTCAAAAATACTATTTACATCTTTATACCAAAAAATGCAATGGGCAGACACTCCAACTACACGTGAAAAAGATAGGAAAAGCACTAGAAAATTTTGAAAATAAGCGCGTTAAAGAAGTTGACGTGTTTTTCTCTTTCAAATTTTTCGTTGAATCCCGATTCGAACCGCCCTCGACAACGATTTTCGTTAGACTGTTTAGTCCAAAATACTTGAGGTGTAATATCACTTATTCAAGATGATGAGTTTCACTTTCTTGAAGGGAATTTCAAAATTTGTCGCGTAAATTCATTAAAAACCTCTTTTCTTCAAAGCCTTTGGGAAATATATGTTTGCCAGAGGCTTCAAGGCGTTAGAATAGATTTCAAGCGATTTTACGTGATTTCAAGTCATAACGAAGGATTTCGACGGATTTTGAGGGATATCAAGAAATTAAGGGTGATTTGCGCGGATGACAAAGGATTTTTAGGGATTCCAAGAAATTTTGAAATATTCCAAAAGAAGTCACAGCATTCCGGGAATTTTAATTGAATTTCATAAATTTTAAGGGATTTGAAGGAATTTCATAATATCCAAATTATATCTACGGATTTTAGAGGATTTCGTAAGGTTTCAAATTATTTCAAAAATTATAAAGGATTTTAATGGATTTTGATGAATTCAGATGTCTTTCAAAAGATGTTAATGGCATTCAAAATATTCAAAGAGATTTTAAGAGATTCGGAAAAATTTACACGGTTTTTAAAGATTTCGATGAATGTAAAAGGAATTTCAAATGTTTTGAGATGTCACGTAATATTTCGCGGAATTTCGAGGATTTGTACCGATTCTCGGAGATTTCATGGGATTTTTAAGGATTTTTAAGGGAGATTACAAGTTCCAATAAAATATTTGCAGTAATGGAATACACGATTCTCAAATAAAGCTTTTGCAAATTCCAAATAAGTAGGTCACATTGAATGATGCCAATGTTCAGAATTCGTTTAGTATGCTTCCAACATGAATTTAATTATTCATCGATCACACAGTATTTATTCGAATAACTAATTTCAAGTATGAGCTCGTGGGATGATATGAGAAATAATGCGAAGTAACAATTTGCGATCGACTAACTTCTTTCTGAAAATGTGAAATATTCGATGATTGCATTATAAACAATTACGAGCTTATTAAGATAATCATATCCTGCTTTAGACTCTCAGCTCTATTCACAGAATATGAAAGATTTTTTTATTTAATGGAATTTGAAAAGTGTGATAACATCTGAAAATCCAGCTGTTAAGAATGTCATCCTACGAGAAAGTATATTTCGATGATAAGAATCACACCTTCACGGAAAGTAGTCTCGTTGAAGAAAACTCGGTTGAGAATTGCGTCTATTTTTATAAATGAGATAAGACTCCCAATCTTTTGTTAGACATCTTTTTATACATTAAATGAACGACGGAAGAAACACTTTTAATTTTACTTGTAAAAAGTTCATATTCGCCTTTTCGCTAAATATTCACGCTCTTCATGAATTTTATATCATTTGATTTCTCTCTGCTTTCAATATGAAAATTTATCAGTTTTTTATAAATTATATTTTAAAATTGTATAATACAAAACAGCCACATTCGATCGCATCTACATTTTTGAATGCGCACAAATTGAAACATTTTAATGTATAATTCACTATAATAATCTATCAGTTCATTCATTCATTCATTCACGTTGTAATAACACTGGAAATTAAAAATTTACATTTTTGGAAAAACGACACAAGATACAGCAAAATGTTCAATGACAAAATTATTCTCCGAAAAAAAATATAAATTTCTTGCAAATCATTTTTTCATAAGATGGGTAGTTTACGCTTTAATAGTGAAAATATGCTATAAAAAATTCAAATTTATAGGAGAATGACACAATGTACAATCAAATGTTTATCGAGATAATTTTCCATCTAAAAGTAAAGTCCTGTGAATTGATTAGACTTTGCTTTTATCAGACTTGGAATTTGAAAAAATAATGACAATAAATGCACTAATCTAATTTGTCAAGTAATAAACATAATTAATTACTCAAATTGAGGTACAGATATTAATTTAACATAAATTTATTTTAATACGGTTCAACACAATATAGAAAATTAAAATTAAGGTAAATAGGTGATAAAAAAATTGAGGAAATTAAGGTACATATATTAATATAATATGAATTTATTTTAATACAATTAATGCTCAAAATGCATAAATTTTCAATCAACTCAATTTTTTCATCGATTTTCAGCATTCTCACAGGTGCCGAAGTGTCGCACGATGCTGAACACATAAATTTTATCTTAAAATAAAACTCTTTAGTTTTAGCACAGAAAGCTTCACTTTGCATGGGTTTTGATGAAAATATGTTAAAAAATTCGAAATTAAAAATTAAGCTTTTTCAAAAAGAGCAAAACTGAATTTTTCACTTCAACCTTAAAATACTTGGCAGATATCCCTAAAGTACAAGAAACTCGTTTTTCTATCATGAGGGTTTGTTTAGGACATAAAATGTCGATGATTTATCCAGCAATATGTCCCTATACGTAACCATGTCAACGGTACGGGCCTCTTTTCATATGAACGTATACATATTTTGTCTAAAATTCAATATTTACATACATACATACATACATACATACATACATACATAAATGTTTTCTCAATGAGACGTTGATCCTTAAACTCGTGAAAAAAGAGGTGAAATAGCTGAGATTGCTGTCACTCATACAAATAAATATTTTTGTTGCCATTTTGAAGTAATAACTTGTAAATGCATTACGCAGGCACACAAAAAAATGTCATGTGCGGTAAACTAGATTACCATGTCTATATGTTTTCGGGGGCGCTTAATCCGAATTTGGCGTCGGTTTGACCCCATCAGGTCTGAGTTCGTCCCTAGCCTAATCAAAACAGCTAAAAATCGATTTAGTGAATGAAACCTTCGGAAAGAAGTGTATATCCATATTTCTGGGGTCCCTGAATCCAAATCTGGTGTCCGCTCAACCCTATCAGGATACCGTTCGTTTCTAGCCTC
The DNA here is from genome assembly GCA_032362435.1 of Melikaiella ostensackeni. Classification (NCBI taxonomy): domain Eukaryota; kingdom Metazoa; phylum Arthropoda; class Insecta; order Hymenoptera; family Cynipidae; genus Melikaiella; species Melikaiella ostensackeni. Next base: position 22,823,956 of record JAUMHM010000079.1, read on the forward strand.
GAAAAATATCTCAAAAATACTGAAATAACACATTTTGGTGTTGAAGTTCGAGCCGTGGTGACTAAGACCCTTGAAGAAGGGTACTCTCTTGTTTTTGAAGTCGCTGAATCCGAATCAAGTGTTTGTTTTAATCTATCAGGTAACCATTTGTCCCTAGCCTCAGAAAATAACTCAGAAATACTGAAGTAACCAATTTTGGTGCTGAAGCTTAAGACGCGGTATGTAAAATCTTTGGAAAATAGGGTGGTTTCGTGTTCAAACGGTTATTGGGTCTAAGCTCGGTATCTCTTCTTTACTCAACATTTCACTTTCTACTTCGATAGCTTCCATCATTTGTTTTTGAACAAATGTCATGAGTACAAAAAAATATGAAGATCTTCACGTTGATTATGGTTTAATTCTACTAAGTAACATACTGGTCAAACTATTTCAATAAAATCCTGCTACCTTGACAGAAGCTGAGGACAATTAAAACTGCCCCAAAAGGGGATGTGTAGAATGATTTAATCTTCCGGCTGTTGAGGTAACGAAGCCAGTGGAGGGGCTCTGTCGTACAGTTGCGCATTAGGATGGGAGGATGAAAGCTGTAATGTGTCGGATGACGACTAACATTGTCTTCGTCAGAGTCAGAAAGCTGTCTTAAAGAGACTTGTTGAGATATGAGGGTTATCACCCCCAGGACAGCAACCTCACCTGCGATCAGTCCAGGAGTCCTAACGCGTGGGGTTCTTCTTTACAACCATTGCAAATAAAATAAACACACTCAAAAATGTACGAATCTTCTGAAAAATTCCAGCTTCTTCACTACATCTATTATTAGAGCTTGCACTTCTAAACATTCTTCTATAGGTGTTCTAACATACTCTGCCATATTTGTAGTAAATACCAGGTTTCGAACGATCGTAGACTTATTTCTAAAGAGATTCGTGAAATTTATGAAGAATCTTTTGGTCTTGATGCTATGGATCAAAATGAGAAATAGGTTCTACACAAAAGATGTTCAAGTTGCCATATAATATGGAGTCGTTGGGATATTAGTCGAGATAGTAAGACCCTGAAATCTACAAAACCTACTTTGTGGGAAAAATCAATAACAGAAAATAATTGTTATTTCTGTATGAATAACTTGGCATGATGAGATAGTACGTTCAATCTGTTTGATGAAGGATCTGGAGATTACCGATGGTTCCGTCGTGAAAGAAATAAGTTCTAGTGATAACGATTTCATCCCATACAATGAAAGTAAGAGAGTTCTCAGAACTTTTACGCAAGAAGAATTGAACGATCTTGTAAGAGACATAGGATTATCCAAGGACGATGTACAATGGGGCAAACAAAATGAAACTGTCTTTATACTGGAACAACTACAAGATGGCTGGAAATGAATACAAGAAGAACATTATAACTTACAGAAAGAAAAACTGGAGGGGCTATAGCCAGGAAGTTAAAGGCATTCCAATTACAATGAAGCTCCATAAGATCCTGGCAGAAGATCCGGATGGTCGCCTCAGGCTCATAAGGCTTGATGATGACGAGTTGGCCGAAGATGGATAAGAAACCCTGAACCACCTCATGTCAGTTCACTTCCAAGTTTTTCAGCAAAATAAAACGGCGGAAAAAAAGCGAAATATAAAAATATCCAATGGTCTTACAAAAATGCATGGAAGAGGGACTACACTGTTGCTACAGATTTCTGCAGATGCTCACAGGGCACAACCACTCAAAGTATTACAAGCAGAAAATGGGACTACATCCCCTGACAGAGTGCAGAAAATGCGGCAGGGGTGATGAGACATCCCTGTATGTCCTATGGCAGAGCCACTAGCCACATACACTAGCCACACACTAGCCAGACTCAGGCAACAAACCCTTTGGGCTCGTTTTACTGAACCCGAGGAGCTTACAACACAAACAGTGGTATCTTGGGCTTCATTCAGAGGTCTCAAACCGACAACGAAGAGCGAACTATTAAGGGTGTGGCACAATGAGCTTTATAGCATGAGCGCCTGAGAGCACTCCTATTAGGCCCTCCCGCCCGCCTATGAAGTAACTAAAGCTAAAATGTTTAGTAAACTAGTAAAAATATTGACTAATTCTTGAAAAATTTTGGTTACTGATTAATAAATAAATTTTCCTTCTCGATTCTTCTTAACGTAAAGAAGTAAAACTACATGGGAATGAAAAAAAAATTTAACGTTCTATCTCTAATAGTTCACGGAATATGACCTTAAGAATATCTCATTTTCCTCGCTTTTTGTTGTATAAATCACAATTATTCTTTAAAAAGCTGAATATTCCATGAAATGTGTTCATGTATTTGTATTTGCATTTATTGAAGAAAAGTTCCTAGGGCTAATTAGCCCTTTGAGGAACAGGTGGTACATATTACAGAAAAATTATTGTTACAGCGATCGATTAACCAATTTTTAATTAGAAAAAAGAAAAGGTGATCCAAAGTCTCGGAAAAAATATATTATAATGCACATAAATAGATGCGGAGTATTAGGAGCGAGATAATGTAAACAAAAAAGTATATACACACACATGCACATTATGCATGATTACAAGTAATAAATTCTTACACATGCTGAAACGCCTTCGTATCGTATGTGTTATCAATGAGTGATTTCAAAGGTTCGGATTTGAAGTGCTGAGTAAGTAACAAAAAAGAAGTTTTCTGAAGTGGTGTTGTAAAGGTGCATCTCTAATTATTGTATGCAGTTTGTTCCAAAGGCGAGCACCACGAATTATAAACGACCTTTGCATTTCTCATGTGCGGTGAGGTTGGACTTTGAGTACAGTTTTCCTTTCACGGAGTTTGGAATGTGTTGGTAGATCTTTGTCAATAAAATGAAAGAGGTTAAAAAGATATTGCGGAGCTTCCGTGCTAAATAAGCTATACAGAAGGTTGCCCATAAAAAATTGCCTTCTCTTAGCGACGTTGAGTAGTCCTTCTCTCTCTCTCTATACTGGGTGATATGTTCACTTTTAGGAATATTATAAATGAACCGAATACAAGCATTAGGCGTACGCTCAAGCCCAGATCATTCACAGATTCTACAGAGGAGATGATACGTCCGTTAATTAGAAGTGGAGGTAGGTTTGCAATTGTTTTAGGTGATGGAGAGGAAGAAGGCCCTATAATAATAGCTTTTGTTTAGGCTGGGTTAAGAGTGAGACTACAAGTCAAAGCCCACTAAATCACCAAATCGATATCCTCCTGTCAATTTTGAAGTAGGTTCTTGAGCGTAGTAATAGAGCCGGACAGATATAGCTTTAAATCATCAGCACATTTGTGGTACTTGCAATGTCGAAGCTTACTACCTAGATCAGAGGTATGAATATTGAATAGAGTGGGGGCAAGAGTGGATCCTTGAGGGACACCACTCTTGACCTCACCACAAGCAGGCCACTCACCATTGCTATTCTGTACTCTTTCAGAACGACTGCTGAGATACGATTCAAACCATTTAACCACCATATTAGAGAGATTAGGCCTTTTGAGCTTAGATGGAAGTAAATTATGACCAACAGTATCAAACGCCAAGAAAAAATCAAAAAGGACAACAACCGTTACCTCCTTTCTGTCAATTGCTAGTTTGATGTCAGAAATTACTTTGAGTGATGTCGTAAGAGTGCTATGCCTGGCCCGAAACCTGGATTGCATTAGGTCAATTAAATTGTTGGTGTCTAGTTGTGACGTAAGTTGCTGAATAACAATGCGCTCGAGGGGCTGAGACAGGGCACACAGGTGGAAATAGGTCGGAAATGTTTGGGAGACGTAGGGTTAGATATTTTAGGTATAGGGCGAATGATCGCCTCTTTCCAGGTATCAAGAAAAATCCCTACCTGAGGGGAGACGTTATAGATATGCAGGAGAATAGGACAAATAACAGGTAAGGCAAGACGAATCATTTTGATAGAATACCATCTGAACCTGAAGCATTCGATCTGACGTTATGGGAGTTTTTAATTAATGTTTCATGTGAAATGTCAGAGGAAAAGAATTTAGTATAATCGAAGGTATAAGAAATAGAGGACAAGGAGGGGGGAGTGTTTACCGAGAGTGTAGGCTTAGAAGTAAATGCAGTTAAAAAATCAGCAGGAGAGGAATTGTTGTCAGGAGCTGCGTTTTCGGGAGGAATAAGTCCTAGCCGTCTTAAGAGAAGCCAGATATTTCCTTTTTTATTCCTGTTTTTAATAGAATTGTAATCGTATTGATCGAATGAGTCCCTAATTTTAGTTTGTACTAAGTTTCTCAATTTACAAAATTCGGCTTGAATGATACTGCTTTTAGTTCTATTGGCCAATCTACGTTTAGTATCCCTTTCCTTCATTAAGTCTTTGATGTAGAAGGTAATCCAGGAAGATAATTTCCTTTTTGCATGAAGGGTATGGAAAGGCACGAATTTATCAAATGCAGAGGATAAAAATGTGGTTAAACATATCACCTTTCTATTAATATCCTTTTTTATGAAAATTCGATTCCAGTCATAGGTAGGGAGGTGCTCACAAAATTCAATTTCATTAATATTGGAGAGATTGCATATAGATATAGGACTTATGATAGTGGAAGGATCAAAAGTGAACTGGTATTGGATGCTAATAAGGTCATGGTTAGAGAGGAATGATATTGAGTGTTGAGTGAAGGAGGTCACCTTGTCTAAGTCATCAACAATCATCAAGTGAATCCACGTACTGGAATGATCTGAGTGATGGGTGATATTATGAGGAACTATAGATAGTCCTGGGGAGAAAACTACTGATTTCGAGTAATGTGTTAAGTTATTGGTGGCATTGAGGTTTGGGTTTAAGTCACCAGTAGTGACGATGTTATTATAGTGAGGTACAAGGTCAAAAATTTCAGCCCTCAAGTTCCCTACCATAAGAGGCATTTGGAGGTTTGTAAATCACACCCACTGTCCTGAGGCGAAGATACATTAACGAAAAGGTACTCAGCAGTTGGGTTATTGGCAAGAGGGTTCACTCCCACCTGTACGCCTCTCAAGCTGCCATGTATATAGAGACATACCCCACCCTCTCTTTTCGCATCTCTATCTCTACGAAAAAGTATGTAATGGTCAAGTGCTACGAGGCTCTGAGAAATGTTAGGCGTAAGCCAAGTCTCGGACACGGCTATGATATGATAGGAACAGGGCATAAAGTGATGTTTGAATTCAAGGTAATGGGCAGATAAAGACTGAGTGTTAACGTGACAAATATTCAAAGTTCCCATTATAAGAATGGTAAGAAAAGATCAAATGAAATTAGATAATTATATGCCTGAGATTCGTTGAATAACCATTCCATAACACTATAGCAAGAGAGACTTAAATCAACAAAATCCAGTTCACGTGATCACAATTGAAAACAGAAATAGAGGCACATCGATAAATATAAAAAATCATACTTCGGCGTATCCAGAGAAGTGGAAAGGCAGTAGGCATTACAAGGCTTGCTGTGTATATAATATGCATAAAAATAGTGAATTTGAAAAGTTGGCGCAAGGCTGAATTAGCATAATAGTAGATACAAAATAAAGCGACAAATTAAAATCGATAATGATTCAGAGGCGCATCATATAATATGATTAGGAGGCATTGAATTGATATAAAGAAAGTAGTATTACGTAGTAAGTAGAAACAAAATGCAGTATACGTATTATAAGTGTTTGAATAGGTGAAACAGAAGTGTCTAAGAAATAACAAACAGAAATTAAATACTTTTCTATGCGTATAAGCAAGGTTAATTGAGAATACAAAGTAAAAATTACCGAAATACATTCACCTAGGTAGGAATAGCATTAGAGAAAAACCAGTACTAAGGTTAGTCTAAGAAAAGTTAAATAAAAATTAGACTTAGACCATCGTTGCTATTGTAGTCCCTCTACAGATGTTAGGTTTGCAAGGTGTATTCTTGGCGAACTGTCCTCCTTACGACAGAAAATTCTTCCTTCAGAAATCCAAAGATATTTGATTTTCTTGTCTCTTGGGAGACCGAGAGCAATAGCATATATTCTCCGATTGAGTGGATTTGAAGCCTCACGAAGGTAGATAAAACGCTTCTCATTTCCAGTCCATCCCATATTCGATGTAAAGAAATCTCTTTTGATTTTTCGTCTCTCGATCATTTTATCGCGCAGATCTTGACGGCTGAATTTGGCTACAATGATCGGAGGGGTGGAAAAGTGTGTGAGTGACGGTGCTTCAATACTTCGGTACAGGTTGACGACGTCATCCTTAACAAGAGGTACATGAAGAACCCTGGCAATTTGAACCTACTTTCAGCATTTTAAGTGGTGTCAGTATATCGCTTGATTCGAAGAAAAATTTCAAAAATCGAGCTTTTGCAAAGAAAGCTTAACCGAATTTTTTTATTTTAGGCTTGAAATATTTAGCAGGCAACCCGAAAACATGATCAGGAAGAAATCGGGATGTGCAAGCCCTTTTAACTTGAAATTGGTTTAGGCTAGGCGTGATGATTGTATAAAAGTTTCATATATGTGTGTACGTCTATAAAAAGGGGCCCTTATGGTCGGTTCTAATTCAAGAGATGTTCTTGTTTTTCTCGAAAATGAGTTTTTGGAAGTTCCACTTCCAAATTAGTCCTGGAAACCCGTTTTTATACTTTGAAGGTTCGTTTTGACGTAAGATGTCGAGACTTTATCCAGCGTTTTGTCCCTATATGTATCTTCGTGCCGACCTAAAAGGCTCTTTTATTGTGGACGTATACACATTTCATCTAAAATGTAGTACTTACTAATATGAAACATTTTGTGAATAAAACGTTAATCTTCAAACTAGCACGCAGTGTATGATAAACAAAGATGCAATTATAAATTTTTCTATTGATTTGTTTTGATATTCTCTTTTGACGCGACTTTGAATGAATCTCCTAAAAAAATACAACAAAGATTTTTGATTATATTGGCCTTAGGTTCAAAATAGTTGTAAATTCAGTTTTTGAAATACTGCTGTTATATTCTGACGCCCATTAAAGGCATTATTTTGAAATTTAAAAAAGTAAGGTGAAATAGGAAAGTCCGTAATCACTTATACGAATAATTCTTTTCCTTTCCACTTGCAAGTAATCACTTGTAAACACATTATGTTTGTTGTAACTGGCGTAGTATAATCCAGGGTCATGTGACGCAGTCTGTTTACAAGTTTTATTGCATGCCTTCTTATTGTTTCAATAAAGTTGAAAATGTTACACAATCGCGTTCTTATATCAAACTTTTTCATATTTAACTTTTTCTATTTCAATTTCAGGAAAAGTAGAACCTAAGTAGTTGAGCTTAACAAGGATAAAATTAAAGAGATCTGAATAAATTAATATATTTCAAATAATCGATTAGTAGTCTTTCACTACAACATTAGTAAATATTTGGACTAATCGAATCAGTAATTTTCTATTAATTGTTAGTGACCAACTTTTGCCTAATTACCGCCAGTAATTAGTGAAATTTCACTCATTTATGTTTAAAGAGTTCAAATTTGAAATTCAACCATTTTTAATGTATAAGTTTGAAAATTTTCAGTACTCGTACTTATGAACTTGAGCATTTGTAGATTGTGCTCAATATTCCAGATTATTTTTTTGAATTTCATAGAGTTGCATATTGTATTCATTCGCAATTTTGAATGCTTAGCTTGAGCAACAAAAATATTTGATTATATTGGTTTTAGGGTCAAAATGGAAATAAATTATTTGAAAAAAAAGAAAAAAAGATTATATTGGGTCACAAAAATACATTGGACATATTCGGTATTATATAATTTCCACATACGCATTCCTAATGAGAAGGTATTAGTTTTATGCAAAATTTAAGCTAGTCGCTTTTCATCAAATCTCCACGTTTGAAGACCCCCTGCACCAGAAAAAACTATTTTTACGAAGGTGTCTGTCTGACTCTAATCTGTAGTATCCTGTATGCACGATAACTTTCGGAAGACTGATCAAATTGTATAAAGCTTTGGTATACTTTTTTGAGGCCTAAAAAGAAAGAACGAGTCCGTTAACCAGCCATTCTTAACCAACAGTTCTGGTTCTATCCATAAATTTTTTTTTTAATTATTAAAAATTCAATTTTCCAGCCAAACTATGCTAAATGCGAAAAAAATATTAGAAAGCAAAATTGTTCATCTTAAGAACATCTTTGCGTTAATTATAACGCTTTTTAAAAAATAGAAAATTCCATTTTCCAGAAAAACTATGCGAGATGCAAAAAATGTTCGATAAAAAAATGATCATCTCAGAAAGATCTACAAATTCACTCTTCACAATTCTTTGATAAGAAGTATAGTTTTTTTCTTAATCATGATCATGCTTTTTAAAAAATAAAAAAATCCATTTTCTGGCCAAACTATTATAACTATCAGCCAGAATACCTAAGATATAAAAAAGCTTAAAAATAAAATTGTTTCCTCTAAAAAGGCCCTCAAAGTCTTCCTTCCGCTACTTTTTGATAGAGTTCACCGTTTTCCTATTGAACATAGAAAATGATATTGACAAAATGACAATGCAAATTTTTGTAATCATTTAATTTATTAGAGAATTATATAAATACGTGTAAAAATTTTAGCGCGAAGCGCGAGTATTGTAATGAGAATATGCTCTTTGAGGCTTGAAATAGGCTCCTTAATAGAGAATGGGCACCTTGAGGCGATAAAGTCTCAAGTAAATTAATTTTTGTTCTAATCCAAACTCCAAACAAATTTACCAATCTCTTTAAAAGAAGTGTTTTCAACAGTTTCTATTTGATAATATGAAATGCTTGAAGTGAATGAGTTTCATCATTAAATGTTACTTCAAATATATTTCTAACAACATATTCAAATCATAACCAAGCTTCATAATTATTGATACCGTCTTGATTACTGGAATATTTGCCTTCGTTTAATGAATAATTCAAAAGAAACGTAAAGAATAATACGAAATTTCATGAGACTTTATAATCTACATTTACTCTTAACATACATTATCTAAGTTTCTCAAGTTGAAATAAGAATATACGTACAGGAGTTCAATCTCTGCTAAAATGATTATGTAATACTGATAAAAATTTTCCATGCCGTCAATCCCTACAATCATTCATATACGCGATTAATAAAATATCTCAGTGCAGTACATATACACAGAACTTCAGAATTTTCATTATTTATGCTGTTCTCAAAAATCTGCTCTGAGCACTCGCAGAAAAATTGTGAAATAATTTTCATAAAGAGTATTGTAATACATGTTAGAGTATTATTGTACTAGTCAATAAAATATCTTTTTGTTAAAGGGATCATATATTGAAAATCCTAGTTAAAATATATGACTGTGTATATTTAAGATTGAAATCGGAATAAGATGCATTGTAAAATGACAAATATTCGTCGCATTTGGAGATGCTGCTAGCAGAAGATAAGGTTAAGTCTTCAAAACGTCTGATATTCTGTCTCAGATCTCGTATCACGGGCACTCGTAAGTGTGACGGAAGCGCAATAGCGCTGCGCCGCTATTTCGCTCCAATTCGTGACTTGACTGCACTTGCTCTGGCTGGCATTGTCTTTTTATGTTATTCATGTGATCAAAGCACTGGTTTTGTTTCTTACTTTCAGACTTTTCCTGAATTATATTACTAAGAATCATTCGAGTTTTTTGTTCTGGAAAATCCTATTGAAATTTAAGAATATTTTTTATTCGATTATGCAAAACATGACAGATTTTAAAAGTAGATTAAAAGCTTTGCATATGACACAAAGATCCTGGAAGGTACTGAAAGTAATAAAAGCTTTCAATTTCGAAGCTTCAAAACTTGAACAAAAATTACAAATTGATTGAATATTTCTGTGATTATGTTCTAGATTACCGGTGGATGGTTGTTATCATGTTTGAAATAATGACACAAAACTTAAGTATACAAAAATTCCCTTGTAGAAAATTATCATTATTATTATACCATTAAACCAAACCCTTTTTAGGGTAAGCATAACTTTCTCGGTTCTAGCCTCGTTATACTGCCGGGAATCTTTTCAAGTTGTCATTTTGAAGAAAACAAACATTTTTTAAAACATGCTTTTGGAACATTAGAATTTAAAACATTTTATAATATAAATAGCTTCTAATATAATATACAAATATTTTACTAAAGTTTCATGAGAAAACATTCCGTTTTATAACACATAAGTATAAAATTTGGGGGTAAAATGTTTTGAAATCCACCCATTCATAAAATGTTTATAAAGTGAAAAAACTGAAAACTTATTTTTCGCAGTTAGTCCTGGCTTTTAAGCGAAACAGTTTGGCTGAGACTTTGTCGACAAGATCCAAGCGGTTCGATAGCTCAATCAGCTGATGCGTGCGCTTGTAGATATATACGGTTTAGGTTTAGGATGTTTTGGTAGGGTTCGAGTCCCCAGCGGGTGCGATTTTTCGAAACGTTGGAGCGTGCGATTATGTGCGTGAATGATCGTGCTTCCAATCGTGTAATCTTCAACATAAATTAAGTTCAGTGATAAGATACAAAACAATTTTTATCAAATTTACCGTTATGTTACATCATCTAATTTGCTTTCTTCCGTTGAAACCTGATCTTTCAATGAGTACCTGACTGACCAAACTTTCGTTGCTCGAGCCTACCGCCGAGTCTGAACGCGATCTTACAAAGAGTGTCAGTTTGCCCGACCTATCGTTGGTCAGCGTCAACCGTTGAGTCTGAACCGTCCAATACAATCTTTATAAGACGGCACAACGTGAAAATTAATTCCTTGATCTATCTTGCACTGAGTAGTTGATTTCTACCACCGACCACAGGATCATTCATACTCTAGTCTTAACCTTGGTCGATATTCTTAATTCTGTTGATACATGAAGAATGAATTAATTTCACCTTATTGTTACTTGAATATTAAATAAGAGATTCTAAGGACTTCCTCATCACATAATTTTATTAAACCATTGTATTTTGAAATACGATATTCAAAGCGCATACAAGTACAGAACAATATCGCATATATATTATAACAGGGTTTTCCCAAAATGTGATATTGTCGCCTGACCAGGGAGTAGTCCAGGAAGGGAACCAGGTTCAAAAAATGGCGACTTCTTACCTACTCCCTTGTGACACTCCTCGGAATAACTGAGTTCGCGAGTCTCACACTTCAGACCCGCGAACAACCCACAAAGCTCCATGTTTTCTTATTTTCGGGCACCAGGTAGAATTATTTCTGCTAAAGGGGAACCCCAAAATGTCAAAATGGCCGCCCGAGACTCTCGCGATTTTCCCCCACGCCATCCGGCGTCCCATGCCGCGTACCCTCGCCTTGACTTCAAGGAAACGCTCGGCTCAATCAAACTGAGTTCGAACTACGTGAGCCGAACGTTTCGCACACTGATCTCCCGGCGAGAGGGTTTCGAGCGTCTAGAGCTAGAAAGAATTTTACACTTATCCGCACGCAGATCCATGCGGTCGAGACCGCACGCGAGGTAGTAACGAGACTTGCAAGCTCAGAGCAAAGATACGGAAAATGCTCGCGACGTGACCGTCTTCCTGCTCTGCCGCTAGCCTCCCAAATCTCAAAGCCTGATGTGGGGAATAAAAAAAATTGTAAGGAAATTTATTTGAGCGGTCCTCCAGCTAGAGTAGTCCTAAACTGCGTAGCTCTTTCTCCGACCACCACCAGAACCCGATTTTGCAGCCTGGATTATCCCTGCTACCAGAGCTCCCAGGTGAGCAAGCGATCACCGAATAAAAAATTTTTTCATGTCGACCTCCGCTCTGCTTCCCTAAATTGTCCCTGCTAGGCCGTGGGAAGGGGAGATTTCTCGATGTCATAATTGTGCCCTGACCTCACTTTTTTCAAGAGACCTCTGCGAGGCCGCATGGTTCATGCTAGAGAAGCTTGCTTATTCCTACGATACCCTGGGCATGCGGGGGTTGGGGGAACCATTAGTATAGGAGATACCTTCTACTGTACCTCTACTTCCTCCCCCATGGGAGGTTTCTCGGGGTGGTATGGGACTAGCAATTTTACCGGGAACCTTCCTACTAGATGTCCATCCTCAGTAACCAACTCGTATACCGACGGTCCCAAACCACAGACCATGACGTATGTTCCTTGCTTTTTACCCTCGAAGCCTCTCGTTACCCCCTTCGGGGCTGACGATTTGACCTGAGCTGCGCGCATGACATTGTCTCCCTCTTTAAACACCGCATGACGACGCCTTTTGTCGTATCCTGGTTTCTAGTGGTCGTACGTCTTTTCGTGATGTGAGGATATAAAGTCCTTAAGCTCTTTCAGCTGAACCATTCGTTGCCTTCATTCTTTTTCATTTGATGCAAGTAACTCGCCTAGTTTTTCTACTCTTAGGCGAAGGCTATTATAGGGCCGTGGTTCTCGACCTGGGCTCAAGTACGCCAGGCTAACCCCAGTGGTGCTATTTACGGCCGTGTTGTAGGCGAACCGAAAGTACTTAAGATACGCGTTCCATTGTCGGTGATCTTGTGCTACGTACGCGAAAATGATTGTTTTTGGGACACGATTCACCCGTTCCACCGGATCCGCCTATGGGTGGTATACGGGAGTGAACGAATGTCGGATTCCGTAAGTTTCGGTTAACCCCTGGAACGCTTGGTTAACTCCGTTTACTTGGTTAATTCCGTTCCGTCATCCGACACTAGCACCTCCGGAGCGCTCTAACGGTTCAAGACATTATCCTTGAGAGTTTTGATGTCCCGATTCTACTCTATTCATTTCGGGTGGTTCCATAGACGAAGCACGAGCTCAAAGTCCTCGATGTCTCCACACGTAAGACGCGGACTCCTAGATATCCAGTGTCTTTATAACCGAATGATCTTTGGTACAGCTCACATCGTTTCAAATGAAAGAGATATTATCCTGACAATGGTTAGGAACCACGAGATGATTGGCAAAGGAGCGTTCCTCTACAAAGCCGCGGAGCAGGCCGCTGAGACCCTTGGCCTGGATCTTAACATCAGAAATGAGGAAAGAACATTACTCTATCTAGATGCCTCACTTCTAAGAGCTCTAGTGAAGAAAGCAGAGGTGAACAACTACCTCGAATAGCTTTATGACAATAAAATGCACAAAAATGTGAAAGAAAAATGTAAAAGCTTTCCTTAATTCATCTGGACCTCAATCAGACACAAAGTGTTTTATTTTCGCGTGTCAGGACGGTGTCATTTCCACTTTGGTATACCGTACACGGGAGCTGCGGGAAGTGTACAAAGAATATTCGGCTCAGATGATTGTCCTTCTCATCAGTGCTCTCGGAGGTGCGAAACCATCACTGGTTCGTAACCTTAAAGCCATACCTCGCGTGCTAGAAGAATGGCAAGGCACTTGCGAGATGGATGCGAAGAGCTGTCATTTTTGAGTCGCTGCGTGTCTTTGAGACTCATGAGGGTTTCCTCGGCCCTTCATCGTAATTCCACCGTACCATGTGGTCACTCATCTCACGGTTGTGAGACGTGGCCATGGGTATGATTTACCGCGGTTCTGCTGGGAGCCTGTGTCATTTTTCTGGATGGCAGTCACTCCTCAGGGGGAACCTGCGGCGATTGTTCGACCAATTTTTCTTAATATATAAATATAACTTTTTTATGTCACTTCGCAATTATTAAACATCCAAAACATGGTTCTCTCAATGTGTCCTGTTGTGTTTAGGACGCATAAAGGGGATCATTTTTAATGTGAATCAAGTGACGTCGAATAGATAATCTGTAGTTTCATAGTGCTTCTTCTTCTTCATAGAGCTTCTTATTGTTTCAATAAAATTTAATATGTTATACAATCGCGTTCTTATATCAAACGTTTTTATATTTCATGTTCCCTATTTCCATTTCGGGGCGAGTAGACCGCGCAGCCTTACTCAATATATACAGTCCTAAATAAGTTTATATATTTTGACTAATCAATAAGTACTCTTCTACTACAGAATTAGTAAATATCTGAATTAATCGAATCAGTAATTTTCTATTCATCGTTAGTGACCGACTATTTTCTAACTGAATAAGTGAAATTTCACTACTAATGAGTGAAATCTAACTAATTAAGATGTGAAGAATTAAAATGTGCAATTCAACCATTTTCAACGCTCAAGTATTAGAACTTCAAGTACTTCCAAAATTGATCATTTGTTAATGGTGCCTAATTTTCTAGATAAACTCTCCAAATTAAATTATGTTTCATATATAAAATTTTTCGCTCCAAATGGCTCACCTAACAGCAACAACCTTCGATCATGTTGGCCTTAGGGTCAAAAGGGTAATTAATTATTTTCTCAAATTTTGTTTTCAATTTATATATTGGTTCAATGGAATAATAACGTATTTGGTATTATATAATTTTTTTTATGTCTCTTCGCAATTATGAAACATCGAAAACATGAGTTTATCAACGTGTGCTGATGTGTTTAAACACGCATTAAAGGGATCACATTTAACGTGAATATAGTGAGATAAAATAGCTAAGCCTGTAATAACTTGTAAGTACATTATGATTGGTGGAACTGACGTGTTATAATCCAGGGTTAGGTGACCCATTTCCAAGCAAAAACAACAAAATTTTGGCAACTTGGCTGAAAACAACTTTGATGTAAATACTTTATTCTAGTATTATTTTCAAAAAATCAGCTAAATCATCATGGAAATTGCTTAAAAGGCGTGGAACTAAATTTCATAACTTTTTGGCAAACAATGAAACCAACTTGGTATATATTTGTATTGTGAATTTTTGCAAAGGACTATGAAGACACCATATTTTATCGAGATGAGTGAATATTCAGTGTTTATGAAATATAATCATAATAACCACATTGTAAGATCTCTATAAAAAAGTTGAGGAGCGTTTTTTGGTACATAATGCGAGAATTCTAAGGGCATATTCAGTTATTCAGCTACATAGCTTAGAAGCAGTTCCATTGAAAAGTCTTCTAATATTAACAACCATGCGATTTTTACTTTTTTTTTTGCTTTGCTTCTTTGTTCGCAGTATTGTATGTACAATTCCACCGTTTTACTTACAGAAGCATTTACTTAATACTACGTAATCTTTGTCGTGTTAACCTTTCAACTTGAACTTTTTTGCTCATAAATAGACCCCTCTGGGGTCCAAATCAAGTCACGTATGGCAAGTTTCTTCGCGGCATGCTACACCTGCGGCATCTTTCCCTAGCAGATAGGCAATGCTGCTGCAAGCCTCCCGAAAACAATTGCTACATCCTATTAGTTTTGTGCGGGCTGAAGCATTTTTGTCGTAAAAAAATTTTTTTTTTCATTAAATCGAATTTTCGCATTTTTCTCAGAAGTAACGAAAAATACTGAAAAAATCAGGCTAGAATTTTCTACATCTAGGAGAATTCTTTTTAAAATGTGTCCTGTTCTTTTGTGATGTCTTACATCGTTTAGGAGAAAAATAAAAAATTATATTTTTAGAAAATAAAATTCTCTTATTTTTATGTTTTATAAATTCGAAGAAAAAAATGAAGAAGATATTCTGCAAAAGCCCACCTTTTTTGTTTGTTGCAATATTTTTAAAAAGTTTCTGCTTATATAGGGAAGACATCCCATCAGCTTGATGCGGGATAAACTATTTTGTAAGCCGAGAGAATTTTTTTTGTGAAGGAGGGTCTTTCAGCTATGTGAGAGCCTATATTTTTATATTTCGATCCCTCCCCCCCCCTACAGGTAATGCTGGGTTCGGCGAGAGTGGCCGCAGAGTGACTTGTCGGACGTGACGCATAATACCTTGCCACATGGGACATGACGTGAACCCCACTGAACTAGAATGATTTTTCAGTGTGTTTGTTCTTTCAAAAAACTATTTTTACCATTCTGAAATGAATCATTTTATATTATAATTTTAATTATAAGTATATTAATATTGCTCAAAATGTGTGTCGATGGATAGTCGATAATAAAAAAGATTGATTTGATTTGCAGAACAATGCATCAAACTGAAAAAACACAGTACTACACTGTATGTATGTGCATTCCTGAAGAAAAATTTTCCATGCGCAACAAGGGAAAAGTTTTTTGGTAAGTAAATATATAACTCGAGTCTAATTCAGATACCAGTTACTATCAAAATTACCAGCACTATCATTTTTGGATACATACACAATAAAATCACATTGATCATTAGTATCATTATTTATAATTTTCTACAACTTTTTTCAAAACTTTCGTGCTTCTTGCATTATCTATTCTTGTACATTTTACGGGAATCCTCATTTCATTTCATTCAAAATAGGTTTTGCTAAAGAAGAAGCAAAGAGTAGGAAGAGTTTCAAGTGAAAAAATCATAGTAACAAAGGAATTCTAATTGAACGCTTTGTAATATCGCTAAGATTATATATTTTTTTATAGGAAAAGAGTTATGGAACGTCTCAACAATTAGAAGTAAAGTAAATGCACCGATCTCCGGACACGTATATCAATGGTTGGACGAATATTAATTTTCTTTTAATCAAATTATTATAACATTATTAAAGGTTAATCATGTGGAAGATATCAGCATTCATTTTGTATCCTAAGTTTCAGAATTTCCGAAGCGTAATACTTTTGTAGCTCAAGCATTACGTAAGAACTTTTCAGATCACTTGTAAACCCTGCCTCTCCCCATGTAAGCAAGAGTAAGCATTTCCTATACCCCCGATCATCAATATTACGTAAGATTTGCTTGAACCCCCCCCCCCCCCTCCCAATTTTTTCCGCTGGAAACATA